>KN484735.1:163554-182068 GCA_000787095.1 Periophthalmodon schlosseri
TGGCATATTAAAAGGGCATTGTGTAACCTTTATGATGGGGCAAGAACATCTCTATGGAGACCAGGAGGTGTCAGCCCCTCCACCAGAGATTATTAGATTATACTATACTATTTTTTTTTTTTTTTTTTTTTCACAATTTCACACAATTTTAGTGAGGTTTATAGTTAGATCTGTCAACAGTCCATCCCACACATTACTAAGTACTGTCTTGTGTTGTTGTTTCATTCTTTTCAGTCCAAGATGACGTGGGGCCCATACTTCTGGTTTCACATGTGGAGAGCTGCAACATCCACCATTTCAGGTTTGATTAACAGTTTCACTTTGCAACATGTTCTCTGCCTCAAAAATACAATATTTAATCAGTTAATAACAGTTAACCAAACAAAAAGAGGCCATTGTTCAATATGTGAGAGCTGGAACATTATTTTTGGGGGGGCAATATTTACCGTGTGGACATTTTCTTTGCAGTAGTGGGAAATATTTGGTTATTTTTTGACTATATGATCTCGTGTGACTGATTACAGATGCAAACTAACTACGAAAGTGTTTCATTCTGCTATTTCATGATTTTTTTTTAACAATTTTGTACATTTAGAATAGTTTTTGTGGTTTAAATCTGCTCTTGGGTTATTGCGTCAGTGGCATAAATTCGTTTCAGTATTATCGTCTACTTTTACTTTAGCAATATATCGAACTTCAAAATGTGTCACGACAGGCCGAACCCTAACTTAACCGGAATATGTAAAGAAATTATTCAATGAAATCATGTTATAAACGTGATGTACTTTTTTCTTCCAGCTTGTGACTACCTGGGCGAGAGGATGGCCAACCTGTTTGGCATCACATCTGCCAAGTATCAATACGCCATAGATGAATACTACAGAATAAAGAAAGAGGTATGTTTAAGTACCACTGCTTTCACTTTAAGTTCTTTTTGCATGTTTTCCCCTGGGTGGGATTTTACGTACTCCTGTTGACCCAATAAACGTAAAATATTCACTCAGTAGCGTTGTCAAAAGTATCAACAATCAGATACTAATCGATACGTAAACTAGTATTGAAGTTAGATACTCATTTGAGTGTTTCATGCTAAAAAAGTCACATTAACAGGACAGTCATGAACCCTGAAAAGCTTTAGAATGATGTTGAGCTGTACCAGAACAAGTATAAGACCACACAAACTTAGACGAACGAGGCAGATATAAGGCCACATGGTGATATAAAAGAAAGTACTGTTTTTACTGTCATTGTGGTATCCGAATTGTTTTGAGTATCCAGTCTTTGGTATCAAAATCAAGTTCAAATTTTAGTATCACGACAACACCACCACTCAGCAACTCTTCCAGCTACATATTTCTTACATCCCCGCACGTCGTCCTGTAATCACCCACTGTACAGGGCTGAAACATATTTGATAAATGTGTTTTGACATGTTCAGTATTTCACAAAAAAGTGGGTTGAACAAACACAGGCTACTTTAATTTCGACCCCTCTATTTGATACGTATCTGATGTTCCTGCTGCAGTTTTGCCCCTGGCTTCATCGATGCCATCCGTACCCTTATTTTTTATTCAGAGAGAAGAGGAGCAGGAGGAGAACCGTCTCTCCGAAGTGGCCGAGCGAACCTTCGACCAAACTGAGGGAGAAGAGGAGGAAGAGGAGAAACAAACCCCAAAGGCAAGAGAGAGGGACACTTCTGCGTCTGACGTGGGCTTTCAGATCGAGGACGAAAACCAAACTGCCTCAAATACAATCAGAGTCCCCGCGATCGTCACAGCAACCTAACTGGATAGAAATGGACTCGAGCCGTAATGTCGTTATGTCACAGAAGAAGGAGCACTGTTTTGTCTCACTGAGCACTGTTATGGTTTGTGTAATGGGCGTGATCCACTCACAGTATAACACGGGTTGGTACAACATTGGAAAAAAGAGGTACAAGTAGTTTCATTTTGGCTGATCACCAAATTGGATGATCACAGTTTTCAAGTCAATTGTATTACAAAAAAAAATGGCTTTGGATATTTGAATTTGAATATTTCCTCAACATAAACTACCCAGACGTTTAATCAGTGTCATTTGACATAACAAAAAAATAGTCTGAACTCTGCTCCAAACCAGCAGTGGTGGATGAAGTACTCAATTTTGTTACTTAAGTAAAAGTACAGATACAGAGGGAAAAAGTTACTCAAGTAAAAGTAAAGTTGTAGTAGTATCACATGAAAAAATGAAAAAATTGACTACAAGTACAAGTACAAGTATTTCACACCAGTGTTGTGAATTTGTTAAAGTGCAGTGATATTGATTTTAAAAAAAGATACAGATTTTTGTCAACAGTAGTAATACAAATCAATTTCTTATTTTTTTCTCCTGAATGTTGTGTATTAATTTTGTTTGCTCAAAGCTGAAGCTTGAACTCGACACTTTAGTCAGGACGTTACCACTAACATGGTAAAAATAACACCTCAAATCGTATGAAAAGTACTTTTTACTTTTCAGTCCTGTTAAAAAATAGTAGTGGAGTAGAAAGTACAGGTACCTGCTCTCAAATGTAGTGAAGTCAAAGTAAAAAGTATCCACTGTAAAATTGACTTAAGTAAAAATTACAGATACCTAAAAATTCGACTTACGTACAGCGCTTTAATACTTGTACTTCGTTACCTTCCACCACTGCAAACCAGATGCGTTTACTGACAGAGGACTGGCTGCAGACCTCTTGATTAAAAAAGACTCAAGCTGATTATTTTTGAGCAGAAATAAGTGAGTCTGTCTTGATTCAAAATTCATAATCGACTCACTGCACAGCTCGAGTTGGACTGTCACGTGCAGCCGTCCAGACTGACAACGGCAACATAATAGATGAGTTATAAACAGAACATTGTTGTACCAACCCAGGCTTATTTTACTGCTCAGTGGAAAAAAGGCAGGATTTTAAGGGCATTTTAACCGCAGTGGCTTTTCCAACATCATGGCAACTGATGAAACTGGCACTTAGTACGTGTGATGCAACGAATGATCATTTTTCTTTTTGTAAATTTAAGTACTTTATTCACACTATTTCTTTATGCAAAAAGTAATACCAGGCTAAGAATATACAACTTGAATCAAGAGAAAAATATCTTGATTTAAGAAGATTTGGCTTGTAAAAAAAAAACAAAAAACATTCTTTCAGTTTTACTTTACACGTTAAATGTTTAATGTTTCAGTTTAAAGGGCCTGTATTACGCTATTTTCTGATCTATGTTATAACGTTGTTTCCTCATCAAAAACGTACCTGGAGTTGTGTTTTGTTCACACACGTTTAACACGCAAATCCTCCATATTTAGGCTGAGTTCTTCTCTCAAACTGAAAACACTCTGTTCCACCTTGTGATGTCATGTCGTAATACAGAAAGTGCACCACTGTGTTTTTAAACTCCAAACACCTTCACTTGAATCATTTGGATAAGTTCAGACCTGCCAATTCCTACTGAACAAAAGGTAAAAAGCAGCCGTTAACTTGAAAACAACCACTACATGACATCACGAGGTGGAACAAAGCATTTTGAGCTTTGGAGATGTAGACAGACTAATAACAAAGTGTTACTCAAACATGTGTGAATCAAACAAAACACAACTCCAGGTATGTTTTTGATGAGGTAACAACATTATGACAGGACTTAAAGCTCACAAGCGTCAATGTTGTGTAATTTAGGATCTTTAAGGTGAAAAAAAAAGTTACTGCAGTGTATTTTACAGTTTGATCAGTTGCTAAAAACACTTCCCTGTTACATTCTCAGCTGGGGAGCGAGGGTAAAAGTTGCTCTTATCTGCACCAGACACTGTGCCTAAAACTCTACAACAGCCAAGTGGATCATATTTTTGAATAGGTCTTTGTCTTAACACGAAATGTTCAGTATCGGGATCTGAACAAGTTTACACCTGACTGCACTGTCTACTTAATGTGACAACACCGTTAGTCAAAGTATGAGTGGATTAAACTGCGTGGCCATGACTTCTAGTTGTAATTATAATCACACGTTGACAACCGATGAAATCAAGTTGAGTTTCGACAGCCTTATTTTGTCTAAAGCACTAAATGTTGCGTGATCACGTGTGCAAGACTACTGACTTGTGCTTGTTATTTAATTGGACAGTTTGACACTTTTTACATATTGGTTTGAATGAACTGACAGAGCACTTATGTTTGAATGGGTTACTGGTATTTTATATTAATGCTTTATTTATACAGTGTTTTGTTAAATAAAATATTTCTCTTGATTATTATGGCTTGTGGCTCGTCAGACTCTTGTGAAGATTCTTGGGTTTTTAGTGCCCTTTTTGCTTTAAGAGTTATACAGTTTTATAGAAGTCACGTACGATTTTGAACAGCCCCGAGAGTAAATGTGTTCGTCCGTCTCAGATGTTGCTGTAGTTTAAACTTAGTGAATGAAGTCAAGGTGAAATATTTCATTACAGTTTGTTTTTAGTAGAGACGGGAGACAGAATTTCCACAAAAATGCCACCAGATCCCACTGTTTAATTTGCATAGCCATCAAACGTCAACATTAGACAGATGAAAAGTGCAATAATCGTAATCATAATGTGCCATGGAACCAATGATTTTACAGAAAAAAAACACAATATCAACTAAATGTATGTGTTTTTTATAATCTCATCTTGTATTTTTCTTGTGGTCCCAACAGTAGCGGAAGGTAATGAAGTAAAAGTAGTAAAGTACTGCACTTAACTACAAATTTTAGCAATCTGTACTTTACTTAAGTACATTTTTAAGTGGATACTGTTTACTTCTACTTCACTACATTTGAGAGCAGGAATCTGGCACTTTCTATCCACTACATTTTTGAACAGGACTGAAAAGTAAAAGTATTTTTTATTACTGTTTGAGAGCTGCTGAAAAGGCTGAAGGGTTTATTTTTAACACGTTCATAGAAGGAAAAAAAACTAGGAAAAAAACTATCGATTTAGTTGTTTCTGTTGAACAAAATTCAGCACAAATCTTTATCAAAATCACTACATTTGAACCCTTATAAGACCGAAATACTTTTACTTTTTACTCTTTAAGTACATTTTTAAATAGGTAGTTGAATAATTTTACTTAAGTCGATTTTTTCATGTGATACTTTTCCTTTAATTGACTATTTGTTTTTTTTTCTCCAGTACCTAAGCGACAAAATTAAATACTTCTTCCACCCCTGGGTCACAACATGTCTTATCATCCAGTGTGATTCATGTTTTGTCCCAGTCTTTGTTTTTATAGAGCTAGACTGCAGCAATATAAACAAAAACAACTTGCCTAATTCTCTCTTAGTCTGGTCCTAACAGTAATCTGTGAGTTACAATGATCCAGTGTGGTGCGGTCTCCAGGCAGATGAGGTCACAAACCCACTGGCCTTTCAGCACAAAGACCCCATTCTGAGGTCAGAGGGGGACGCGACCGACTTCAACACAGCCTGGTTCAACCTACACATGCTATCTCCAATCTCCCCCATCTCATTACACGGAGAAAGATAGAAGGAGACTGTGTGAAAACGAGGAGGGAACGTCATGCATGAGTAGAGAGCTGTTCTGGAGAGTTGTTTTATTATTTAGATCATTGGAGGTCGCTTTACAGTAAAAAATGACTAATCAAACTGAAGGTGCATTTACGTACCACAAGAGGGCAGTGTCTGTCCACCGGTGATGCGGGGATCTGTCGTTTCATATTGACTCGTGGAGTAACTTAACTAGATCTAGCAAAAAATATACATGTGGGTTCATGATGATACTTGACCTATATAAAATGGCGCACATCTAAACCTGCTTAAGTTTGCAAACGTTACATTTGCGTTCAATTTGCGAATCCAATGAGAAACATGAAAGGAATTAGGCTAAAAATAAATAAGATGCTGATATTCCTACAGGGACAGATAGAAAACTGCTGTCATGACTTACTGAAACATATTAGTCACATACTCAGGCATCAGCTCCTCTATCACCGCGCAGCCCAGTAGCGCCATCCACTGGCTACACATGACTATTGCTCACTTACAAAACGGAATTATCCTGCGCTATATATCAAACAGTAATTGCTTTATTGCATGCAATTAATTAATTAGTTATCAAATCCAGCCTTTGTGTTGGTAATTCCAGTTGTACTTTTCTTTGAGTAACATTGTGATATAATGTTTGGTTGCATGACTCATACAGTGGTAAAGTAGAATTCCATAAAGCACAGTCAGATGGCATCCTGCCTCTTTATAAAGATACATAGACTCTGACTCATTGCAATTACAGCTGCTCCAAATCCAACATTCTCTTAAAATGAGCCGCGTGCTGTAACACAGCTGGTAGAGCATTTGCCTGCTGACTGGAAGGTCTGTGGTTTGATTCCCATTCTCATTGTTAGCGCATAGTGTGTGTCCTTGTTGTGTCCTTGGGCAAGACCCTATATCCACCTTCTTTCTGTGTTCAAAAGGACCTTTTTAAATCCCCCTTTTTTTTTATTAAAAAGGCCTTTTTTTTTTTTTTTTTTTTAATTTATTTCAGACACAAATATTATTCGGTCCATAGTTTAAAAAAGAACAAGATACAAAAATATATATACACAAGGACACCAAATTAGTCCATAAAATTCATTAAAGAGTGACTTGACTTTATAAATGCAACCACTATTGTCCAGTTAGGAGGAGCACATATGAAATCTATAACCACTGGATTGTGTTACCTATTGCAAACCGTATAAGCAAACAAAATTATTCTATAGAGACCAATTTATGTTTCAAAATGTGTTGCAAATTTTAATCAAAAAATAAATAAATACAATTTAATTATGTTAAGAGAACCATTTTAATATATAAAATCATAAAACCACATTTTGTTGAACTTGTGTCGATACTAAAGAATAGACTTGATACTCCATACCGATTTTGAAGTTTTAAAAGCTTGTTTTAGACAATATTGTGGGAAAAAAAAAGCACAAAGTAGTATTTGCTTATTATACCATATGGCCTTATGGTCATGTGGTCTAGTTCTGATACAACTCATGATGAAACTGTTCTTGAAAAGGTCAAATTTGATCCAGTTCTATGATTTTGTTCAGTATCAACACTTGCTTGAATGAGTGTCTGGTTTCGGCACTATTTTTGTTTCGGATTAGTATCTGATTTTCTATACTTCCAACAAACGTATATTGGACAAAAAAAAATCTGTTTCAATAGTTTACACAGCTGAAAGGAAACTGCTTCCTGTTGGATATGAGGAATACACTAGTCACACATTAACACTGGGGGAAACCCGGGATTTACAATGGACTTCCTTGAGACTCCTGTTGACTCTTTCTCAGCCTGGTCATGAGCGCGTGCCATATGCCTCGTCCTAAACGTCCTGAAGGTTGTCTGAAAGGTGCCGTTCCCCCGTGTGGCAGCACTGGGGTAGCGCGGGGCATACCTGACATTTTTGCGGGCTGAAGAATTTTTCGGGGTAAGAGGAGGGGGAGTCCATATTTGGTTGTTGAAAATGTCCACACGTGTTTGACAAATGCTCTGGCGTGAGTATACAGGCTTGCTCAAAACGATTCTGAATCCTTTGTTGGATTTGTAAAGCATTAAGTTAATATTTCAATGTCACGATGGTCCAATAGCTACACGGCGGTCTCCAGGACATCTGACATTTTTGCTTTGTTGTTGGATGTTTTGTCCTATGTGCATTTTCATATGGTCATGATAATACAACAAAAAACACTAGACACACGATTCACATTTTTATAGCACTTTTCCACCTTCAAGTCACTCAAAGTGCTTTACGTCAAGGAACCACTCACCCATTCACACGCCAGCGTACGCAGACATTGGAGGTGAGGTAAAGTGTCTTGCCCAGGGACACAACAACAGCACCGTGGGTCAGTGGATCTGTTTATGTCGAGAGCAGGATTCGAACCGCCAGAGGACAAACACTCCACCAACCGAGCTACTGTCGCCCCGAATACCCAACACATAATCCATTGGACAAGTCTAACCCAGATTAAAATGCACTTAAAAATACAACAGCTAAAATATACATGTATCCATCTTGTTGAGGCCTATAGTCTATACGCTTAAGATCAGGGTAAAAACAAGTGAAAAGTAAAAGTTGCGTGCTATTTCGTAATGTAGCGCATCACTGATAAAAGTTAACCTGACTTTCCAGATGTGTTTTTATAGAAGATGTTTGAACAATGACCAATATTGGCCAGATATTGAACAGCTGTCGATGCGGATCTGTTTTTAGTTGCAGAAATAACAAAAAGGCCTCTCCTGGTCTGATCACCTGTTCTGGGGTTTTTGAAATTCAGTATAGATATAAAACATGTAAACGATGGAGGGATTTTTAAGGATATGCAAAGGCAGGTATAGTCCCTTATATATAAATGAGATGCATACCAGACAGAGCGTATACCTCGTGTTTTCTCATACAGTGCCATTCCCATCTACCCTCTCATTTCCTGTTTGAGTCTTGATTTAATCTAATAAAACAGAATAATCCCCCAAAAGGATCTTCGTTATGTCAACATGTGCATTTCCCATGTTAGTACAGAGTGAGTCTGTTGTATATTTTAGACGGCTGTGGTCAGATTCAGCTGTTCATATTTTTATATATCACATTTTTTTGTTATCCTACCTGTGACACAGAAAAACCACAGGCACATTCAGACAAATTTAACCAACATGACAGCACTGAGCCTCAATGTAAATTCCCCATTTACAGATATTTCAGATAGCTGATATTGCATGGTCAGGGTTACCATAGGATTTTACCTATTGTGCATGTTGGGTGGATGGGGAGAAACCCGGAGTGCTCAAAGAAAACCAACTTGATTGCTTTTTTTTGTTTCGTTTTTTTTTTTTTTTCAGATTAAAGTTCCTATATTACACAAAAATTGATTCTTGTGAGCTTTAAGCCATGTTATAATGTTGTTACTCCTCAAAAACGTAGCTGGAGTTGCGTTTTGTTTCATTCACATTTGCGTTACCCTTTATTATTAACCTGTCTACATCGCCAAAGCTCAAAATACTCTGTTCCACCTTGTGATGTCATGAAGCTGTAGTTTCCAAGTTAACAGCTACATTTCACCTTTTGTTTAGCAGAGATTGTCAATTCCAGGGCTGAAATCGTCCAAATGATTCAAGTGAAGATGTATGGAGTTTAAAAACACAGTGGAGCACTTCCTGTGTTACCGCATGACATCACAAGGTGGAACAGAGTGCTTTCTGTTTGAGAGAAGAACTCAGCCTAGATATGCAGGATTTGTGTGTTAAACATGTGGTGGAACAGAGTGCTTTCTGTTTGAGAGAAGAACTCAGCCTAGATATGCAGGATTTGTGTGTCAAACATGTGTGAATGAAACAAAACGCAACTCCAGGTCTGTTTGTGATGAGGAAACAACATTACACCAGATCAGAAAATAGCGTAATACGGGCCCTTTAAGTAATTGCCCATTCTGTGTTATTTGCAGACCAGAGACACGAGTCTGTTACCCAAAGCAGACAGCAGGGCCTCCAGCCTGATGAGCGCAGCAGCAGCAGCAGTATATGTTGGTATCTTTGATGTGTGATGGAGGGGGATTTCCAAAAAACAGCCAAGCGCTCTCCCATCTCTCCCCCACGTCCTGTGCCTCGTCTCTGGGCTACAGGCTCCGTGGCTCCACCCCCTTCCCTCTGTCACTCCAAACTGACAGCTATTGTGTTGGCTCTGGTTTGGGTGGCTTTGGGGTTGAACTGGATATGCTAAAGTGTGGCTTACCTCACCGGGGGGCTGCGATCCATTCTTCGTTTTGCCTGCTCCGGGGGGATGTAATATTTTCAGGGTTGCATCAGGGACTTTCATTCCCGTTTCGGTAATATTTCTCTCGCACACTATTGTATAAAGTTTAGGTTTGAGGCGAAAGATTTTCAGTTTGGACTTTGGTGACATTTTATATGAGCAGGAGTCTAAAAACATCCCCTAAATCCTGGTATCGACTGATGAGATAAGGCATGAGGAGATGTTTACCAAGAAAGAGATGGTTTTTCTTTGTTGTTTTGAAGTTTATCTAGCAGAGGCCACAAAACCTAAACCATTAATCTATTTTGTGGTAGAATCTTTAAGAAGGGTTTTAACTGGTTCTTCAGAAAGAAATGTCTCAACTGAACCTGTATCCCTTATGCGTTTTTCCCATTGTCTATTAAAGGGCCCATATTACGCTATTTTCTGATCTACGTTATAATGTTGTTTCCTCATTGCAAACACACCTGGAGTTGTGTTTTGTTTCATTCACACATGTTTAACACACAAACCCTGCATATTTACGCTGAGTTCTTCTCTCAAACTGAAAACACCCCGTTCCACCTTGTGATGTCATTGGTAATACAGGAAATGCTCCATTGTGTTTTTAAATTCCATACACTCTCCCTAGAATCATTTGGATCATTTCAGCCCTGGAATTGCCAGTCTCTACTGAACTAAAGGTACTACAGCTTCGTGACATCACAGGGTGGAACAGAGCATTTTGAGTTTTGGAGATGTGGACAGGCTAAGTGTTACTCAAACATGTGTGAATGAAACAAAACACAACTCCGGGTATGTTTTTGAGGAGGTAACAGCGTTATAACATGACTTAAAGCTCACAAGAGTCAATTTTGCATAATATATGACCTTTAAACATGTTTTGTACTTGGTTATTATTATAATATACATATAACATATAATTATATGTTTGAGACCAATTAAGCATTGTGTTTAATGGGTAAAAATGCTCCTAACAAAACAACAACAACAACTTTCTCTTCTTCCAAGGTCATGGTGGTATATTTTAATTTTTTGCAATAAAAGCCTAGTTTATTCAACAGCCTGAAGGCCCCCACTGTATTTCATGTTAGAAATGTGTTAACCTTTACAAAGTAGCAAACCGACCTGACACTAGTTTAGGTGTTAGCAAGTTTTCGTCTTCTATTTAAAGCAGCCCAAACACCCCCCTTGTCTGTGGTTGGCACCTTTGGTAAACCAGGGAGTCTACACTATCTTCCACTGCTGCTAAGAAGGTAAAAAGGTTACTGATGTGGTTGTTGGCACAGCAGTGACTTAAAATAAAAGCCCCATTTCAAAATATGGTAAATTTATGTTTTATTTATGGATTTTTGTTAGTTTTTCTTCTTCTTTATTAAAAACATACAAGAAAATGAATACCGCAAAATTCCACTATGACAATGTGCTAATTTGAATTTTATAATAAGAACGTTTCATATTTTAACTGCCAAACCAAATGTGCATTCCAGATTAGTTACAGGTTTGACCCCCAGATCTTTTTCCATTGTGGTATTAATATTAGTAACACAGCTTGAATCTGTGCTGTACAACTAACATGTCTGAAGGAGCATTGTGTAATCTTTCCGGTCACCTGCTTGTCTCCATGGTGATATTATTTCTACGCATGAATTGTTCCACAGTAGTAGCATTAAAAGTCCTATATTAAGCAAAACTAACTCTTGTGAGCTTTAAGCCGTGTTAGAATGCTGTCACTTCCTAAAAACATACTTGGAGTACACATGTTTGAGTAACACTTTATTATTATTATCTGTCTACATCTCCAAAGCTCCAACTGCTCTGTTCTACCTTGTGATGTCATTAAGTGGTCGTTTTCAAGTTAACAGCTACGTTCAGTCGAGATTGAAAATTCCAGGGCTGGAATTCCAAATCCAAATGATTCTAGTGAAGGTGTGTGGAGTTTAAAAACACAGTGACACACTTCCTGTATTATCACATGACATCACAAGGTGGAACAGACTGTTTTCTGTTTGAGAGAAGAACTCAGCCTAAATATGCAGGATTTGTGTGTTAAACATGTGTGAATGAAACAAAACACTACTCCAGGTATATTTTTTTGGGTGAGAAAACAACATTATAGCATAGATCAGAAAATAGCGTGATATGGGCCCTTTAAACTTATATCGCCATAGAAAAGCAGGTGACATCACCAGGCCAAGTTACAGGTCAGATCTGCGGATATTTTTTCTTTTTTTCCAACTATAAAAACACTTGCAATTCATACAACATGAATAAATTAATGCCATACAGTTGAACATTCAAGGCAAAGCAATCGCTCCTTCATGGAGACAAGCAGGTGCCGTACGCCCTCCACAAATCTTACAAAGTGCATCTTTAAAATATGTCAGTGCATTCAAAAGGTTAGCCCAGGTGAAATATATTAGCATTACTTTCTCTGCCCATGCGTACCTGTCATTCTGCAAATACCCCACCAGTCCAGCTCTCACACCCAGCTAACAGTCATTATCTCTGGGTGCATATCAGCCCGTAACACACCCCTCACACACACCCAACAACACTCACATCTGACTGTCAAAAACAAAGGAGGACTAATAGACTCACGCCAGGCGGTGGAAAGTCCCTGGCACCGCACTTCCTGTTAAACTGCTACTGTTGCCATGGAAACACAGGCGGCTGACCTCTGAACCCTGACCATGTTTTCACAGCGTGTGCAAAGAATTAAAATCAGCATATATTTGAATGTTGGAAAAACAAATGGAATGAACAGTTGATAGGAGTGAATATGTGCTGCAAAGTGTAGTTGTCTTGGTTGTGTTTTTCTGTTCATTTTAGGTGTAAATCTATAATGGCAGACTTTGCAAACCACATGTCTCAAACATTATTCATTAAAGTAGTATCCATACACTTCAGTGCTTGCGTAATATTTGCTCTATTTTCCATACGTCTCACACTGGGTGACAATGCACTGTGCAAACAAAGCTATATTTACATAAGAATGATATGGCAGGTCACAAATAATCATAGCAATTAGTTTAGTCATTTGAATTATTTAACTGCTGCTAATTACACTTACAGGCCAATTCTAACACATGTGCTGTGTATGTGTTTTGTAATATGGAAAAGTTAGTCATTTATGAAATTGAAAACATATTTAAAAACACACTTTTTAAAAACAGGTACTGAAAGGTCTGTCTAAATGAGCTGTCTCTGTATTCAGACCAAGAACCAAGAATTCAACTTCTCAAAAAAGTCATTTCTAAAGTATTTTGTCTGTCATATTCCCTCCATTAAAACTTGGTATCTACAAAGCCTTTGTGCTTTGATGGGATCTAGATTTATCTGATACATGCGTCATTTTACCATCTGACTTCTCATTCAACTATTTCTGCATTTTCATTTTTAATTGTTTAATCTTCGATGACAAAGGTCTCCAAAAAGCCCCAATGTTTAATGCTTCCTTTTTCAACTCCAAATAGTAATTCATTAGTCACATGGGCTGAGCATTGTGGAGTGGTCAGCGTGCATGTATTGCAGGGTGGAGTTATGGCTTATGTAACCAGTGGTCAAAAAGGCGAAAGCGTAGTGAGCCATCCCCTGTACAATAATACGTCTGGGTGGTGGCTGGCGCTTTGACGGACGGCGAGCTGCACTGGTGTCTTTAGGTACTTTCCTCGCAGCGGAAAGGCCCACGGAGGATGTCTGTCAAGAGCAGGGGATGCAACGCCCCCCACAACATCCAACCGTTTGCACGCTTTATACTACCAAAGGCCAACAAACTCTATTCAGTGTCTGCTGTCACCAAGAAGCTAAGCAAAATCTACTCTGATAAAATGTTGTATGATTCTGCACAGTTTATAGACAAACATATGTGTTAAGTTTATAGTATTTCCCTAAAAGCATTTTTGGGTATTCATGGCTTTCAGAATGATAAAAAAACAAAAAAATGAGGACAGTTGCCATAGTGATAAATAATGGTAAATAAATAATAAACAATTTAAATCAAAATATATCTTTGGAATGGGAAAAAGTTCTCAAAATGTTGCATCTAACTGGAAGCTGAAACCTATAAATTTGCACTGAATGTTGCACATAAAACAGCAGCTTGCCTCTGAGTTTTCTGATTTTGAAAATAAACAAAACTAATAAAATATTAAGGCCAAAATAATGAGGAGCATCATTTGTCAGTTCCTTCTTGTTCCGTGGGAATCGAGCGTTCACACTCAATCATGGACAAGTAAAGTCTGCCACACACCACAGGATTTCTGAGTCTTAAACCATTTTTAAACGTGAAAGAAAAAAGTGAAAACCACAGACATGAGGAGAATCGTGTGAGATTTTAATTCTTACGATCGTCCAAGCGCAAAGACTGCAGCAAAGAGACCACACACTACAAGCTAAAAGTTGTAAAAGCTAGCGCACCCGCGTCAGCTGTTTCCTGTCTACAAAAACGCCACTCGCCTTGAGACTCTCATCTGTTCAGAACAATCAGAGCGGTGAACTTACAGATTATACGTTAAAAGTGTTATTATTTCTTAAAAAGTAACTCAGAAAATACTTTGCACAGATAGAAAACTGCCGATAGACGCACAAAATAGTCTTATGTTAACTTTGGTCAATCTGCAGCAGCTTCACACATGATCCTCACAGCGTGGATTTATGTAAACATACACACACGAGAAACTACTCTTGCCCTTTTCTCACTTTTTATTTTTAAAGTAACGCATCAAACTGGACTATTAGCGAGTAGCTGTGTGGACTGGGTGCCGTGGATCTGCAGAGAAAATGTTAGACTTTTGGATGTAAGGACATGAATGAAAGTTACAGTTTAACTTCATAGTTGTACAGTGAGTAAGAAAGTAATCATTGTCCTTTTTTGCTGTTTCTCATGTTTGCATCTTCCTCTGTGTGCGTCACTCTGTCTGCCTCTAAACGCTCTGTTTTATTGGCTGGTGCAGTGTGGTGATGTTTTGTGGTTACGATATGACAAAACAGCTCAGAGTCGCACTGGCACCACACCGCACTTGAGAGAAACAATTTGGCTCACATGGGGGGCAGAAAACAGTTAGTTGGCACCGAGTATCGAACCGTAAACCTCCTGGTGTGGGGCCAGGTTAAGATTTGCCCACTCCAACTTTCAAGAAAAACGTATTCAGCGCTTGGATGAGAGAAAACAAAGGCTTTAGAGATAAAACATTACATATAAACAATGGTAGAGTGTCTTTTTAATGGAGTCTGCGTGACCTATGTGCTAGTCTGGGTTCACACTTTTCTTTCTATTGTGTCATTTGCATGACTTCTGCTGACAAGAAATAGGGAAAAAAAACACATGGACACATCACTGTAGGTTCTTTGACATGTGACAATGGAGGCTCTATGTTAAACCTACAGAAAAACCCCGTTTCCTCTTTTCTCTGTGCGCAAAGGTCATAGTCTATTTCAGTCCTGATTTCTTTGGATGTTTGCATCATTTCAGTCTGCAATTTGGTGTAAACACTTCTCCATTGTGAAACGTTTGGTAATCCAGAGAGGTATCTTGCAGTGTTATGTCATATGCAGGTAACATATACACAAACAAAACACAACTAGTAAGAGGAATGCTGGATTAAATTAAAAAAAATAAAATAAAAATGAAAAAAGTGCAGTGCATTGTCGAACTGAACATTTGCACATTAGTGTGTTGAAATCTTATGTGCTGTTGTTTTTAGCTTCTTGCAAACAGCTTCTCCTTTTAATGTGCCTGCAGATGCACATAGTCTGCAACTTCTACTTATTTTTTCCTTTTAATTTTACACCAACTTAAGCAGTGACACATTTCCAAGACACATTATTAGAGTAATACACCAAAGCTTTATATAGTAATTTTAATCTGCAGTATACAGTTAGTTGTTCAAGCACATCCAGCAAACTCAACTAAACAAAATTTCTTAACCACAAACATTGCATTAAATTGCCCATATTACACAGTTTTCTGATCTATGTTATAATGTTGTTTCCTCATCCGAAACTTACATGGAGCAGTGTTTTGTTTCACACATGTTTAACGCGCAAAGCCTGTATATTTAGGCTGAGTTCTTCTCTCAAACCGAAAACACTCTGTTCCACCTTGTGATGTCATTGAGCGGTAATACGGGAGCTCCACTGTGCTTTTAAACTCCACACACCTTCACTAGAATCATTTGGATAATTTCAGCCCTGGAATTGCCGGTCTCTAATGAACAAAAGATAAATAGTAGCAGTTAACTTGAAAACTACCGCTTGATGACATCGCAAGGTGGAACAGAGCATTTTGAGCTTTGGTGATTTAGACAGACTAATAATAAAGGATTAAACGTGTGTGAATGAAACCAGACACAATTCCAGGTGTGTTTTTGAGGAGACAACAACATTGCAACATGGCTAAAAGTTCACAAGAATCAATTTTGCATAACATAGGACCGTTAAAGTGTCCAGTACAGTTGCATATACATAATGGCTTTATCACACCCAGGGCTTTCTGCAGGGAACATGACAAACCAGGGTGGGACCAGTGGCTCAGGGCCCGTGGAGAGGAAGAGCAGAATCAGAGGTGGAGAGTGGTGAAGAAGAGATTGTTCTGGGAGTGTCCCGTCACAGCACTGAGGTTTCTGAGGCTTCAGAACAATAGGGCGGGATCACCTGCTCTTTGCACAAAGGCCACATTGCACTTCACACAGCACTTTACACAGGCACATTAAACAGTGTAGTCAAAACAATGACGCGCTACACCGGCCCTGAATGCCTGGAGCACTTTGCAAAGTAACAATGGGATTTTTAATGGCCACGTATTTTAAAGATGCACTGTGAAACTTTTCTGGTGGAGCGTCTGCTACCTGCTTGTCTCCGTGTCTTTATTTATTTATCTTTATTTATACAAGGAGAGCCCAATGAGAGCACGCAGACTCTGTTTTTCATGGGCGCCCTGTTCAAATACAGACAAAAATACAAAGCAAAAAACAAACAAAACAAATAAGTACATAAGTCAATTGAAAACATTAAAAACAGGGGCACCAAAGTATCCAGTTTTGTTTGTGCTTGAAATATATTCCATTTTTGTGAAGCAAAACAGCCAAAAGCCCTTTTTCCCCATCTCAATTCTGGTGTGGCTAGACCTTAGACTTATACAATCACGTGATCTTGTATTAAATGTTCCCGTATCTATGATTAACAAGCAAGTGAGATGTTCCTGCAGTCTATGAAGTCGTCCCTTATGAATAAACTCCATACAGTGTTGTCCTCTTCTGACAGATAGTCATGGCCAACCTACTTTTTCATAGAGTGCACAGTGATGGGACTTACATTCTTCAACTGTTATGTTTTTATTGCTCCAAAATATCTTAAAACATGCATTCTGTACGTGGGGTTGGCTCTCCACAGATCTTATCCGTAACTTGGCCTGGTAATGTCACCTGATTGTCTCTGTGGAGTGAGATAAGTTTACTTTGGAACATTCTTTAAAAAAAAAACAAAAAAAAAAAAACAGAAGACAGAAGTTAGGCAGTGAACTAAAAGCTGCCTACTAGAAACTGGTTTTGAAAATGTGGTATCTAGCTCTAATCAGGAGCATATAACTGTATACAAAACAGAACATTGAAATAGGGGCCCCAGTCTCCAGTTTCGTCAAGAGAAGCACAACCCTAAAAAAGGTTCCTATGGCTTTCGATGTTTGGTCGATGCCATTTCAGTGTATTCTGTTTTAATGTGTTCTGGAAGGGAGCAGCAGTTAACTTTGCACAATTATATAACAAGAATAATAGCAGGGTTAACGAATGCCACACAGTTAAGCATGTTTGTACAGTCAACAAAAGATCAAGATAACAAACCTGAAAAGTGTAATTCCAAAAATACGAGTTGAGTCCAGCCTGACTGTGAGTAATGAAGCTTTGTGGAAAGTACAGTCATGCTTTTACCTTTGGATTAGTGCATGGATGACTGCAGTTAAACTAAGGCTCTAGCTACTGGTCAGGTCAGGTCAGGTCATTTTGAATGAGCAAAAAGCATCAGTCTTTTATATGACAACCTAAAATGTGCCCACGTCAATGTTCATTATTCCATGTCCTTCATCTTTAAATCAGTACAAAAATCCTATATTGTGCAAAACGGACTCTTTAAATAGAGCCATGATATAATGTAGTTTCCTCATCCAAAAAATACCAGAGTTGTGTTTCATTAACCGTTTGTTATAAGTCTGTCTACTTCTCCAAAGCTCAAAATGCTCCGTTCCACCTTGTGATGTCATGTAGTGGTAGTTTTCAAGTTAACAGCTCCTTTTACCTTTAGTTCAGTTGAGATTGGCACTTCCAGGGCTGAAATCATCTAAATAATTCTAGTGAAGGTGTATGGAGTTTAAAAACACAGTGGAGCCCTTCCTGTCCTGGTTCAGATTGATTAATCAGCAAACTCCACTGGATATCACGCTAATGAAGGGAGAGAGAGTGAGTGATGTTAAGGTTTTGCCAGACGACTTTTAAAAGGTGTCCAAAGTCGGAATTAATTACGAACTGACGATTGTGCGTTAAAAATATGTGAATTAAACAAGACACAGTTCCAGGTATGTTTTTGATGAGGAAACAACAGTATAACATAGACCAGAAAATACTTAAATACCTTTTTCCAATGAAATATTGTAGGTTAAATGAATGTATTATGTTTTAAATTTGTCATTGTCAAATCAAATTTATAATATTATATATTTATACATAATATATTTAAATAGGGTCAA
>KN484735.1:182169-212396 GCA_000787095.1 Periophthalmodon schlosseri
TTTCCTGATGCCAACAGATTAGTTACAATTGCTTTGTTAACGTGTAATTTAAAACTTCCTTGTAGACGTGAAAAGAAGAGGTGTGATTGTGGCATATCTGGCACATTATGTTTGCACAGTACGGCATGTCCCCTCTGCTGGGACATTTCCTTGTACCAGGGAAAATAACAGAGATAAACGAAGTGTCTCCACTCGTCTGGCCAGGTCTGGTCATGTTAGTTTCAGTGAACTTTTGGTTTTGTTACCACAGAGTTCAACAAGGAAGACGTATTCTGTAGAACACAATATGAAACCTGCAAATACATACATGGGAGTTACCCACATTTGTATTCAATTGTTACTTGGAAATCCAATTAAAAGTTGTATAACAGACAAAAGTCCAATTGATATAATGAATTTAAATCAAAGGCCAACTTAGCCAGGAACAGCATATTCTATGAAATTGTGAGAGTTTCTCATTTGTTGTGCAATTTCCTATTAATCACTTTTCCTATTAATCAGATTTTCAGGCATCGTTTAATTTTTTTCTTACTTTCTATTATAATAAATAAGAACCTCACTGACCTTGCCAGCAAGAGGAATTCTCGTGTTTTTTGTGAGTTCACAAACTCTTGAGAATCCATCTTGTTCAGCTCCAGCTGAAGCGTTTGCATGTGATGGGTCTCAACAGTGGTGCAGAAGATTGACCAATCACAGAACAGTTCTGTGATTTGGGCAGAAGCCAGCGCTGAACGAACCAAAACAAACATGGCATGCAGAGGGAAGCACCTTGTGCATTTGTGGAGACGCCTGTGCTTTTATCTCAACTGGATTTAACTCAAGTACAATTTTTCAGCTTGTTCCACTTTGACCAATCAGCATGAAGTATTTGTTTGAACACTCTGATCATTGGTTGCTTTTAGTAGGAGCCATCCCAGATTGAAGTGCTACACATATCAATTTGGCGAGAGCCAGGTTATAACTTCACCATTTATTCACCAGTTTACCCTTGCAATTGAGAATTTCATCAAATTTGTCTGTACCCGATTTTTCCAATACATTTGAGCAACATTTGTAAAAATATATTGTATAAGCAGCTCTTGAGGTCAAAATATGTCCGCTGATACGGTTTATTGTCCGATAACCAGGAAATGCACGTTAGCATGCTAGTTGTTGTTACCTTTAGCTTTGCAAAACTCCGCTCTGGTCTCAGACAACTGTGAAAAGCATTTATGAACTCATCGGGGTGAATGATTAGGGCACTGGGAATGCATAAGGTAAGTGAGGAATAACTCTGGACCACTGCAAACGGTTTAAAATTAACCGGCTCTGTTTTTCACCTATATAAGACAGTACAAGTTGGGAACAGCGCGGTAAAATAAAGTTTAATAAAATAAAACAATGCTGAGAAAGAATGCTGAAATAATTCTAAACTTAAACGTTGGCTTCCTGTCCTCCTTTTAAATGAAGCTGTGTTTAGGGCCAGCTTTGGACTATAGGGGATCTCCCATGACGCACAGTGCCTCCCTGTCTCCACTGTCCTCTGTATATAGACACGTCTCACTGTCCAACTGTTTGTTTTCATGTCTGTATTGAGAGTCATTACCTTTTTCCCAATGTCTCTTTCACTATTAATTATCATTAGTTTTGTAATACCACCACTATTCTAATGCTTTGTGTTTTTTTTAAGTTGCACTCTGTACGTTTTCTAGTGGATGTTCTGCCACCTCCCTGTCTCCATGGAGTTGCTATGTTGTGCCTGGAAAGTTCCACAGTATGGCATTTAAGTTATCTCCCTTGCATTTTTTCAGTTACATGTTACAAAAAATACCTTGAAAAAACATGCACTCACTTTTCTGTCCACACATCTGACAGGCAGAAAAGTCACTTTTACATTCAAGAAGTACCAAGCCCTCCACTGACACACTTGTCCCATAACCGTGTCAATATTTGTCTTGTGTCTGCATGGGATCTTCCAGTTTAAATTAAGAGAGCGAAAGGTACTCTCCTTTAGCAGTAAAATGGATTCTGGGTAGTCTGGCTTCCTTCCACTTTACAAAGAATTGGTGGCTATAAAAACCTTATACAGTACCAGGCAATGATAAGCCATTGAGGTTTTTTTTTTTGTTTGTTTGTTTTCCACTTATTTGGTTGCCATTTAAACACCCACACCTCACAATCAGATGGCACATAACAATTATTAAGATAGTCAACAGTTATTTCAGTAGTTGGTAAGTAATGAATACACAACACAACATAGAATTTTGAGAATTTTCTAGCCTAATGTTAAACCAATGGAGATTTTTAGCTAAATGCTAAATACTAAACTTCATTGAAATGTTTTCTGACAGTACAGAGGGATAAATGTATTTACTAGTAGTGACCTAGCAGTTTATCGGGTTGTTCCACCACTTTTTAAAGTTGTTTTGGTTAATACATCTCTGAGAGTTTCGCACTACTGCCACAAACATGGTGGATATCCATGGTAACGGCCGTTTTTCTGTTCCTTCCCAAACTCTATTGTCAAAGCCCAAGTCGTATTATTCCATACACCAGTTTGGAAAAAAAATATAAAACTTTAATACATTTTGTTGTGAATGCCCATTGAGCTGACCCTCCAGTATCTTAAACCATCTTAATCCCAATAAAAGGAAAACTCCCTACATCCTGCAGGAAACTCCCTTCTCCCCTTGTCCTGTGGCGGCCCACGCAACAACCAAACAATGTATTTTTATCCATTTGTACAAATTTAACCCACTTACCAGCACACATCATCTTAAATTGCTATTTACATTTCGGCGAGCTATTCGGGCGAGCGCGAGCTTGTGAAGGTAGATATTTGCATGTTCCCTTTGTCATCCTGAGGTAAGTTTGAATCCCACATTACTAAATACAGTCTGGTGGCTGAGTGATTGTTATGTCTCATACGTAACCCACTCTTTCATCTTCTCCTTAAAAGTCCTCAACAAAAAGACCCCGCGATGTCTGAAGTCATCATGTCACAGTCGGAGCGCTCTGTTTGTCAAAGGTTCACGACACGCAAGACACATGAGAGCAGGAACAAAGAGAGGAGGGGGCAGGAGAGTGGTATATTCTTGAGTGGGAAAAAGGCACAGGATCCTGAAAGAGTGAAAACACGTTTAGGGTGTACGATGTTAGTTTTCTGGTCTCCATGGAGATGTTATTGCATTGACTTGTTAAGAGCAATACCAAAAATAGTTCAACCAGGAAAGACTTAAACTGGTTGAAAAATGTGGATTTATTTATTTTTTTGGTTTGTTTTTACTGAATATAGGCCTACGTTGGCTTTTGGACTTGAGGGAGAGGAATTAGCTATGTGATCCCGAGCTGGCCATAGGCAAACCAGGCAGTTGTCTACAGGGTGCAATCTGTTGGAGGGAGGCACAAAAAATAAAATGAACTCAGTGAAGATTTAGGGTTTGGGCTTTAGTTTTCCAGAACACTTGGAAGACTTATAGCATTAGGAAAGTTTCTTAAAGTAAAAGCGAGTGCCAAAGCCCACTTTCACTTAAAGCACCAAGTCTTTTTGAAGAGGCTGGGATGGGGAGGATGAAGAGGCAGTTGGTTGTGCTGTTGGGGAAATGTAGTGACAGGGAGCTGGAGAAGAAAATACATTTACCCAAAATTTGACTCAACTTGCTTAAAATGTCCATATTACGCTGTTTTCTGATCTATGTTATAATGTTTCCTCATCAAAAACATACCCGGAGTTGTGTTTTGTTTCATTCACACATGTTTAACACACAAACCCTGCATATTTAAGTTGTGTTCTTCTCTCAAACGGAAAACACTATTCCACCTTGTGAGGTCATGCGGTAATACAGGAAGTGCTCCACTGTGGTTTTAAACTCCATACACCTTCACTAGAATTATTTGGATAATTTCAGGCCTGGAATTGGCAATCTCTACTAAACAAATGGTAAAAGGTAGCTGTTAACTACCACTACCAAAACTACCATTTTATGACATCACAAGGTGGGAAAAAAGCATTTTGAACTTTGGAGATGTAAACAGACTAATAATAAATGGACATCAAAGGTGGGAAAAAAGCATTTTGAACTTTGGAGATGTAAACAGACTAATAATAAAGGGCTTCTCAAACGTGTCTGGATGAAACAAAACACAACTCCAGGTATGTGTTTGATGAGGTAACATCATTCCAACACGGCTTAAAACTCACAAGAATCCATTTACTTTATATAGGACCTTTAAATTATGCCGTAAGTTTCTTTGCTCCTTGCTTAAATATTGGCCTATATCTCGCATGTTTACATTATTCTTCTCGGACAAAATGTCTTCAAAAAGTATTCCGTAGCATCTGCTGTCACGTTCAGAGCTGTCCGTCTGCGGTTCACGGCACACATGCAGGGAGCATTAGAGGAAAAACAGAGTGAAACAGAGGCACTCAGGCTTGTCATTGTCCCGAGTAGGATTGAAGGGGACCAAGGGGGAAGAAAAAAAATCTGGAGATGCACAGTTGAAGCCAGGAATTCCCCCAGTAAGTTCAAACACTTGCAGATGTGCGCTGGGCTGCTGCTACTGCCCACATCTGCGCCAAGAAATCGTCCCCCCGTCCTCCCTCCAAACCCATCCGTCTGCTCAGAGGACTGGAAAAGACATTTAGCCGCGCACATGCTAGGTGTAAAGCGGCACATCCAGGCACATCCGCGGTGCAGTGCATGATGGGAGGCCTGCGAAGACCATTATCACGCCGTCTGGAGTTGAGACTTGGCCCGGGGAAAGTTTGGGGGATTTCAGAAAACAGGGCAGCCGAGGAGCAGTGCTACTGGAGGTCATGGCTGTAGCACACGGCACGCTGACTATTCTATTATTAGTCAACCGCACGAGGCCTTGAAAGATTTTATGGGGCAAAGCGATATTTGAAGAATCAGAATCAGACTTTAGGAGGGTTTTAGTTTGACAGACAGAAAGTGAGCTGTTACGAGAAATGGCACCACATCTTTTATGTGAATTTTAAATCTGCCCACTACTGTTGGCTATTATTTGAACCCAAACATTAGAAACTTTGTGGTTTGTACAGATAAAAATGCAACTACCGTTTTTGTGTTGATTATTCAAACTGTACTGTACTGTACAGACAAAACAGTACAGATTTTGATTTGTGCAGAGGACTGCTTAGAATTATTGGTAGTTTATAGACCCATTTCACTTGGTCAAGTCATTTAACTGATAGCAAAGTGTCTAATTATGTGAAACTAATACGATACTGTGTTTTTTGCAATAAAATAACAAAGCTATAACCAGATGTTCTTTGGATTACTCCTTTCTTCTTACTGTATGTTTGCTTAGCCCTAAATCACCAGCGCGCTATTAGCTACCCCGTGCTAAACCCTCGTTTCCTAATGCACCATACTTCAAACACTCATCTATGCAGTGAGGAAAACGGGTTAAATTGGGACTTTTCCAAACCCACTTCACTCGCTTTGCTAATCTGAATGAGTCTGCTAACCAAAACCATGACTTTTACCAGATACTATCTAATATTTGATTTATGTAGCCGGTCACCCAAGTTTATCTACCAAGCTAAGAACACACGATACGATCACAAAACAGTCCAATTTGTGGTGACACTTTAAAAATAACTTAAAAACATGGTCCTAACATTAGCCAGACTTGTTGGAGCCAGTCCTGTCTTAATCTTGGCCCTCAGCTGATCCCTTAGTCCATTATTAGTAGTCATCGTACATATGACTCGCTAAATGGACTACAATTATCCCCGCCCTGCATAGCTTTATACCTTTATTTAGTAAACAGAAGGGAATGACTGGACAAACTTGTTGCACCACTTGGCACATCGTCTGTACAGCATGTTCCCTGCTATTAATATCAATTAGATTTGCCATTTAAGAATTGGCTAGCTAATTGTTTACCCCCCTTCCTTGTACGAACTCTACCTGATTCAATTGTTTGTGCTCTGGAAGAAACAAAAGCAGACTGCACGCTGTTCACGTGTACTCACAACACACTCATACTGCGGGAAATTCCCAGCAAAATTCCACTCCACCAGTCCTCCGCGAGTAACATTCCTGCGTTTTATAACATCTCGGAGCTGAAACGAAAGTCAAAATTTACAATCGGAGGGGTAGTTTTTGAAGATTCAGTGAGCAGAGCCTCGAGCGGGCCATAAATCTCGCATGATGGAGGATATTGCATGTAAGCCAATCTCCCAGCCTGGATGTCATGCATGCAGTTTGTTATGGGGAAAATGTGGGGGGTGCG
The DNA here is from genome assembly GCA_000787095.1 of Periophthalmodon schlosseri. Taxonomy (NCBI): domain Eukaryota; kingdom Metazoa; phylum Chordata; class Actinopteri; order Gobiiformes; family Gobiidae; genus Periophthalmodon; species Periophthalmodon schlosseri. Next base: position 188,410 of record KN484735.1, read on the forward strand.
CGAAAGAACAAGCAGAATGAAAAATACAACAAAAAGGTTTTAACAAAAGATAAAGTGAGGTCATTGCACGAACAAGTTTTTCTATGTAGCCGCCCTGAAAAGAAAGGCCTCGTGTTCTGTCCAGAAGTACCTATATTTAGTAGGTAACATTTAAAATGACTTTGCCTGACACTAACCTTTACTTTTAAATTTGTGAGAAAACGGTTATATTTCTGTTGAGAGATTTACAGATTGACTGATAAAATATACTGCGGTTTGCTTGTTCCATCAGCTTCACAGTGCTCCTTCTGGTTTCATTTTTCTATCTTCATTCCTCCATATACTCTCTGAGGGTAAAAAGTAAATTAGCTCATTTACTAGAATACAGCCGGGTACCCCACATTTAATCATGAGGTTCATTTGATGCAATTAGAAATCTTTCTGTTAAACGTATCTAGTAGGGCCTCACCGGGTTTGCGTGCACAGAAAGTGAAAGTGCTTTATGCACACTTCTGGTGTTATAGAAAGTATAACCTCACTGAGCGTGAATGCCTTTCTGCACTTAAAGCTACCATCTGTCATAGAGTGGCTGACCTGCCCCTGCTGCATTCTCACACTTCACCACTAGATGCTGTCTATGTTACTGTTGTCTAATAGTGTGACAGCTTTAGCATAACAGAAGAAGACCAGAGAGCGCAGGTGAGCGAGAACAAAGGCCAATATATATAAGTCCAATAAACTTATAGCTTTATTCTTTAAAGGTGTTGTTTTTATCTTGTATTTATTTAATTATGCGTGTACTTGTTGCTCAAAAATATTACATATATACGTATAAATATGCAAGCGGTGTCGCCTCTCCACAGCTCTGACCTGTAACTGGGCCTGGTGGTGTTACCTGCTTGTCTCCATGGAGGTTGCAAACTTTAATGCCATTCTGTGGAACATTCTAGAACAGATATAACAATAACATCTACATTAGGACAAGCAGGTGGCGTACCTTACCTTCCACCAGAAAAGTTACATTGCGTAACCTTTAAAGAACCCCCTTCAAAATGGATATGTTTGTTCATACAACAAGTTACTCACTCTGTGTTTCACGTCTGCTGCTCTTCCTCATCACTTCTTCTTAACATAAATCAGCAGTACTTGTACTTGAATTCAGATTGTGGTTTCCTCAAAGTATTTTCGCCCTTAAAAATCCAACCACGGCACGATAATACGGATCTCGTATCACTTTTATTTGGAAGCGCTTCTCTCTTTCCAAATTCCCCTTGTATTCCCCTCTATGACTTCACCGCGCAGTGCAGCAATTTCGCTCTAATTCATGCCGTCTATCTAACATAAGCAAACAAGATCGATGGGAGTGTTTTTCATTTTAATGTCAATATGGGCCTTCAATTAATACATCTACAAGTCTAAAATAGGGGAATTTTTATAGGCGTTTTATTGGGGCAGTGTGTAAAATGACTCACTGCAAACTTGGACCAAAGTTCAGGTTTGAAATTAGCGTGCCACAAGAGTGTCCATCAAGCTGTGGTTCTTTTCCAACTTCGGGTATTAAACGGTAATACAATAGTTGGGTTGTTCGAGTTTGGATGTGCTGGTTGGGAGCATCACTTTTATTAATTGTGCTGTTAGTTGGTTTGGCCACTGAGCCGCTGGCGCCAGTGCAAAACAAGCAGGGTGTAGGCTACATCCTCCTATCCAAAGACATTTGATTTTCGGATAAATTTAAGTCTGTTAACCACCAAAGTGAATACAGATAGACAGATAGACACTTATATTGCATTTTAAAGTGAAACAGAATTTTAAGAAGAACTTCCAAAAGATTCCTAAATGGCTTCTATTGCATCAAAGGAAGTGTTCATGTTGGAAGTTGAAGTCCAAGAAAATGGGTTTGGAGTTCCAGGAGGTCTACAGAAGTGGTTTTCAAACTTTTTTTCCACAAAGTTCCACCTACGAAAATATTTGGCCTTCCAAGTACTACCCCGTGGGCTAAGCCAGGTCTAAAGCAGGACTATTCTACATCTAAACAGGCTAAACCAGGCTATTGCTGTACTCGTTCTCAACAAGGACCAGCCCAAAAAAGGACAAAAATGTAGATTCAACTCTAAATTCTGCAAATATAAGAAGAAAAAGCAGTGGTGGTTTGTGAATACAGAATGCAGAACTTCAGGCCAGATTGAGACATATCCGTGGTGACTTCTAAGAAAGGAAAGCAGAAAAAGCATGAAGGTGGACTATATCTGGAGTCATGCATGTTGAATTAACCACATACCAAACCAGACCAGACACCAAAGTCAAACATGAAACTACATGAGCGTGAAGAAATATGAGGAGGATTCACAAAACCGCGTCAGATGTGGTTGAAGCCATTTTAAAATTCAGAAGAATAATTTAAAACGTCCATATTACGCCATTTTGTGATCTATGTTTTGTGTTGTATCCTCATCAAAAACATACCCGGAGTTGTTTTGTTTTATTCACACATGTTTAACACACAAATCCTGCATATTTAGGCTTTAGGAGTTCTTCTCTCAAACGGAAAACACTCAGTTCCACCTTGTGATGTCGTGGTAATACAGAAAGTGCTCCACTGTGTTTTTAAACTCCACACACCTTCACTAGAATCATTTGGATAATTTCAGCCATGGAATTACCAATCTCTACTGAACTAAAGGTGGAAGGTAGCAGTTAACTTGAAAACTACCTCTTCACGACATCACAAGGTGGAACGGAGCATTTTGAGCTTTGCGGATGTAGACTGATAATAATAAAGGCTTATTCAAACATGTGTGAATGAAACAAAACACAACTCCAGGCATGTTTTTGAGGAGGTAACAACATTATAACACGGCTTAAAGCTCACGAGAGTCCATTTTGTGTAATACAGGACCTTTAAGATGCTATTCGTGCTATAATCAAATGCAGTAAGTATATTACAAAGGCCCAGTGTGTGGGGACATGAAGGGGAGTTCTTCAGCCGTCACAGCCTCAGGAAACTGTTCAGAGAATATTTGGGGAATCCCTGCAAATGCTATGGGACCAGCGGAGATCCATAGACGTGCCACAAATACGCTATAGACATGCAACATTATGCTGTTATTAAGTCCTTGAACAAAATACACAAAATGTACAAGCCGTTTTTAAACCTGATATAAAGATCAAGACTAAAGTTGGACCAGAACACACTTAGGCTAATGCATAAGGAAGTGTTTCACAATCTGTGGTACGTGGGATGGGCTTTGGATCTGGTGGCGTGGTGAATGTTTAATCTAGAGACTATTTATATGTATTCATATTTTATCCTTTTATGGATTAATCTAGTGGAGGAAGGTAACAAAGTACAAGTAGTAAAGTACTGTGCTTAAGTAGAATTTTTAGGTAGCTGTACTTTACTTAAGCACGTTTTACAGTTGATACTTTTTACTTTTATTTCACTACATTTGAGAGCAGGTATCTGTACTTTCCACTACATTCCACCAACAGGGGCGAAAAGTAAAAAGTACTTTTCATATGATTTGAGGGGTTATTTTTACCATGTCCGTGGTAACATTCTGACTAAAGTTTTCGAATTCAAGCTTCGGCTTTGAGCAGACAAAAAAAAAAATACACAAAATTCATAAGAAAAATTAAGAAATTGATTCGTATTGCTGCTGTTGACCAAAATATCTATCATTTTTTAATCAGTGTCACTACATTTAACACTTTAACAAATTAACAACACTTGTGTGAAATACTTTTACTTTTCACTCCTAAAGTACATTTTTAAAAGGGTACCTGAATACTTTTACTTAAGTAGATTTTTTCATGAGATACTTTTACTTTTACATGAGTAACTTTTTACCTCTGTATCTGTACTTTCACTTAAGAAACAGAACTGAGTACTTTATCTACCACTGCATTTACTCCTGTTTTACTCCTGGTTTAGACCTTGGTTAAGGCCTGGTTTAGTTCTTTAGCCCTTGTTTAGAGGTACTATGAAATCCAAGTACTTTCTCACTTAATATTAAAACCTTCATTCTCTGCATTAGGAAACAGTTTCAATACTGTAAGGCTTGTCACTAATACCAGAGATATTACTGGTAAAATTGGGTAATTCCACTTTAGGACCTTGGGGATACCCTGACTTCTGCAGCGGTCCATTTCTAACCCTCCCTATCAGGTTCCCCCCTCACTCACAGCTCATTGTGTCCTGGACAGTCACTTAGCTCGTGGCGTGTGTGTCATTATGTGATGTATAACAGCGATGGTAGTGCCCTGGGTTCGAGCAGACGACAGGGATATTTTTTTACTCATGCAACAGAAGCCCGCAGCCCCGGGTCCTCTGCTCTGCCTGTCACTGAGTAATGCTAAACCAGGGAATGCACCAGGAGCTAACTGGCTAAGACAGCCCTCAGTTTGTCATTGGTTTGGAGCAGTTGTATTTAGGAGAATTTATTAGAATGGTGGTGTGTTTTGGAGTCTCACCTTACATATGTTTTCAGTTGATTTATTATGAGGTTTTGGGTGACTGTTCCACTGGATAAATACTGTATAGCCAAAGGTCGGCTGACAAACCCTGCACTTCTTCTTTGAGGAGCGAAACATTGTAAACATTTGATTTTAGAATTCGAGTTTATTCTCATTTAAGCCATGGCAAGACAAGGCAAGTTTATTTGTATAGCGCAATTCGTACACAAAGCAGTGCTTTACAGAATAAGAAAGAGATTTAAAAGCACAATACAACAAATCAAAACATAAATAATCATCATAAAACGAACATTAAAAGAAAAAGTGCAGAATAAAAACCTATCAGTCATGTGCACAGCTAAACAACCGTTTTGGGCCTGGATTTAAAGTCGAGGCCTGTCTCACATCTTCGGGAAGACTGGTCCAGATTTTAGCTGCATAAATCTGAAACGCTGATTCCCCATGTTTAGTCCTGGCCATAAATTTGCTTGCCATCAATCTTTTGTTCCAAGCTGTTAACGAGAACACATGTAGGGGTGGGACAAGACACAATTCCCACAAGATGAGATAGGATTTTGAAATAATTTATACTAAAATACGGATGGGAATTTTGTCCTCGCAATTTTAATTTATTTTTATATAATTTGTTGTGAACCCAAATGTGCCCAAACTGGTGACATTTTCATCATTTTATTGTCCCATCACTAAGCACATTATATTGTATTTTGCATTAACCTTAGAAAATAGGTAACAGATAAACTATTTCGTCTCAGAGTCATGGTCCTTATTAATATTATTATTATTATAGTCTTGCATCCCACTTGGAAAGCCCTGTCCGCAGCCTAAGTGCGCGCACAGCCTTGGGCCTTGTAGACCTGTAGTGGGGGCCGGGTTGTGGTTTGTTGTTTCCTCTCTGCCCTCTGGCACAGCTTTGCAGACATGTTGACATCCTGGAGTGGTTACCTTACACTGTTGTTGTTGTTTTGCTCACCGTCGCCTTGTGGGTTTGCAGCGCGGGTTACTTCTGCAAAATCTAATGCAAGACTCACAAATGTGCGCAAGTTTAAACAGCTGACAACATGCGGGTCTTTAGTTGTTTTGTGTTATGAAACTTCCAAATGGTGGATGTTTAGTTATAAGACATTAAACTGCATTTAAACCTGAAATATAGAATACAATCTCTTGATCTTAAGTGTTGTGATGTTATCGAAAAGCTGCCTACATACTGTATTTTAATAATGCGTGGTTAGTCTGGCTATCTGAAACGTGTGTATACTATTAGAATATTTTCAATTTGACTAAAAAGAGAAAGTGATGCAATGTTGCTTTTAAAACGTTCCACTGTTGAAGTATTACAGTGGATTTAAAGTTCCTGTATTACACAAAATTGACTCTTGTGAGCTTTCAGCCATGTTAGAATGTTGTTACCTCACCAAAACATACCTGGAGTTGTGTTTTGTTTCATTCTCACATGTTTGAGTAACTCTGTATTATTAGTCTGTCTACATCTCCAAAGCTCAAAATGCTCTGTTCCACCTTGTGATGTCATGAAGCAGTAGTTTTCGAGTTAACAGCTACATTTTACCTTTAGTTCAGTAGAGATTGGCAGATTCCAGAGCTATAACAGCTACTTTTACCTTTAGTTCAGTAGAGATTGGCAGATTCTAGAGCTAAAATTATCCAAATGATTCTAGCGAAGGTGTGTGGAGTTTAAAAACACACTGCACTTCCTGTATTACCACATGACATCACAAGGTGGAATCGACTGTTTTCTGTTTGAGAGTAGAACTCTGCCTAAATATGGAGGATTTGTGTGTTAAACATGAAACAAAACACAACTTCAGGTGCATTTGTGATGAGGAAACAACATTATGAGATAAATCAGAAAATAGTGCAGTACAGACCCTTTAATGAAAAAAAATATATATATATGGATATACTCTGCAGTGAAATGGTTATTATTGGTTTATTTGGTCTCATTCATACACCAGAGCACGCAGACACTGCAGGCAAAGAGTGTGAAGTGTCTTGCCTAAGGACACAATGACACAATGCCCAATCCCGGCTGCTGAGCTCGGTCCATATAAGGTTTTTTTCAGCGTGTTCCTTGAGTACCTCACTCAAGTTATCAGGCTCATTCATATATTTGAGATGATAGTCTGAATGATAAACCATGACACAAAATGTCAAGCCACAAATGAAACTAAAAGTATGTCACTGCTCTAGAAACATCTGTTCTCAAGTTAAAGGAGTGAAAAACTGAAAGTATAAAAAAAAAAAAAACCTAACGTGCTCCATCAATCACTATAGTATGATGCAAGTACTGTTAGTAATGTTACTTTACTACCATCTGCCACTACCACTATCAGAGGTGGACAGTACTCAGTTAGATTTACTCAAGTACATTTACTTGAGTACTTGAGTTATGGTTACTCTTCCCATGTTGCCACTGTGAGTCTACAAGTGACAAAAGGTTTATGTCGACAATATTAAATTATTTGAACAATTATTTTTTTTGCACAGCTCCTTCAGATATAATGAGGATTTTTATTTTTTATTTTTTGTTCTCTTATTATGCGGTCTAGCCTTTGAAAACACCAGATATTGTGCATTATATTTTATTTTTATCATATTCATTTAATGTTCAGGTGCTCATGGTAGTTTCCGCAATATTTAATACATAATTTATTGGATCACTATTTTTTATTTCTGCTTGAGTGATATTATTTAGATTATTTTGGGGTTTTTTTGTTTTTTGTTTTTTTTTTGGCTACTTTCCTCACCTCTGTTATTAGTAGTTCCCCTGTGACAGCCACATAGGCTCTCACAGTTTAGACCACACACACCCCCACAGACACAGCCCCCGCTTCCACTCTCTGCCACAGCCCTGTTCAGATTTGGTTCATTCAAATCTCGAAAGTGTTTCCAGTCCACACTTACTCACACTTCATTCACAGCCAGTGTTTTACCAGAAAAAAAAAAAGTCAAGTGGCTTTATTTGAAGAGGTTCACATCAGAGACACAGCGTTTCACCGCCATCCGATGACCTGATTCAAGACAGTGATTAATACTGTGGTTTGTCCCACTTGGCCTATTTTACTTTTTTCATGAGAAAACAGTGACCTTAATCAGTCTTCAGTAAGTCTTGTTGATAAAGTTGATATACATTTCAATTGTCCAGCTGTCGACACACGACAATGAAATAAGAGGCCAGAGTGGGTTTAGTGTCTTGCCCAATGAAGTCAGAACCTTATCGTGGGGGTTGGATTGCCAACTTTCTGGCTATATACCTTTGACTTCAACTTAATAAGATTCTGTAGTTTAAAAATCATGGTGACATTGTTAGACTTTTGGACAGATAAAATGATGAGTCGCTGATGATGATTCAATATTATTTAAAAGTACAGTATGTAACTTTCGGCAGAATTCCATGGAAACATAAAGTTAAAACCATACTTCAGAATATTCTCCATGGAGATAGATACATTTTAGGCTATACTGTGGAATATTGTACCCAAAGGAACAACACTTCCATGGAAACAAGCAGGAGGAGGCCCTCATTCAGGCCTAATAAGAGTCAGGTTTGTGGAGATGCAAGCCCACTCACAGCAAGGACACATGTTTTTCAGTGCAATAAATACATCCATAATGAAAAAATGCTTTTATTTTAGTCTGTTTTTGGCAAAAAAGTTAGATACTGGGGCTTTAAGAGTGCACTGAAATAGATTTTTACTGTGACCGGGGTTGTCTCTCCACAGATCGTACTCGTAACTTGGTGTGATGGTCAAAGCAATAACATGTTAATGGAAAAAAGCAGGTAGCAGACCCTCCACAAGAAAAGCTGCGTAGTACATCTTTACACAATGTACATATGCTGGATTGCTGCTCGATTCCCACCATGTTCCTATTATTTCACCAGCTACGTCCTACGCCAAAACCAGCTCTACTCGTAAAACTAAACACTACCTTCTCTCACATCCAAAACAGATTTTCTCCAGTCTTCACTTGACAGAAAGCAGTACCGACATCTGCGTAACGCATAAAAGTCCTCATGAGTGCTACCAGCGGCCTGTCCCTCTCACTCTGGTTAAAGCAAACTGCAAAGTCAATAGACCACAGTACAATCAAAGACGAGCGCTCACTTTTCCAGCTGACGATAATCACGTCCAGGTCTGAGGGCCGGAGCTGTGGTGTGGGTCAGTTCTGTGGAAGCCATATAGGCACTGACCGCATTACATAAACACATTTACAAAGAGTTTCCAGACCAACCGGACCAGACTCTTATGCACTTTATGTAAAATTAGTGACATTATTTCATAGGAAAAATGAAATACCATATGCTTGTTTTTATATGTTTAGTCTGTCTGAGAGTTTGTCCGGCTATTCTAAGTTCACGTCGCTTCACGTCATTTTATTTTGCATTTCAAATATTTCAACATATTACCTGCAGTAACTATGCAAAACTGGTAACCGACCAGGACCATTTGCTTTCTCAGTTCTTATCTAATTAGCATTTTAGTGGTTATTTTTTCTATATTTGACTCTAAACTATAATGAAGGCAAAAAAAATTGTGTAAAGTGTAATGGTTTAAACCATCTGGACTGGTCAGTACTTGGATGGGAGAATGGCAGGGAATAAGAGGTGTCACAGTGGGGCAGCAAAGGCTCTGATCAAGTACATAGTGTCCTTAGGCAAGACACTTGACACATTTTCTTTGCATATGTATGAATGTGGCGTGTGGGTGAGTGTTGGTGGTGTTTGAAGGGGGCGATGGCACAGATTAGCAGATTTGCTTCCACTGGTTTTCCTCCAGGGCAGCTACCGAATATGAACGGAATAATTGATGCAATGCAAAGCCCTTTTGGTGTATTGTAAGGTGCTATTTAAACCAAGAAAATGGTATTAAGTAAGTATCTTGGACCTCAATAGTATATTCGCATTTTTAAGTTTTTTCATCAACAAACACAGACCTGACTGCAGTAACTGGTTTCACATATGACATCATTCTATAACAATCAGCCACAACGATATGCATTTAAAAAGAACTGTATTCCAACATCTGACAGCATTACATTTATAAATACAACCTCTTTATCATTAGGGCAGATAAGAGTTCCTAGAAGCCGTCTGCGCTTCTCAGAAACTCAAACATGATACATCCAAAAAAACTCAAAATAATCACCAAGTTATCGGAACAAAAGTTAGCATTTTGAGCAACATTTTCTAAACAAAATGAGTCACATATAAGGCACTTAAATGTCTTTCCTTTATTGCTACACTTTAAACTTCACTGATTGGAAAACATTAGCTTTGCAAAGTGAAAATACTTTTTGAGTGCACGGTGGAGATCCCCCCACAGTGAGGCGACTCCTACGCTAAATGTTTACCTGAGCGCGGGTGGGGGTCTTTTCTTGCCTCATGTTGGCGATGAGTGTGTTGTATGAATGGGTTATGCTAAAAAAGAAAGGATCAGTGGTGAAGGACAGGAAAGGGGGAGGAAAGAGGTGTAGGAGGGGGGCTTTAATATTAAGGTTAAGTCAGGCCTAGCTTTATAAATTTAGATTATTTTGTTTATAAGGCAAGAGTTTGTTTAAAAGGGCAAAATAAGTAACTTTTCTGATGTTGTTGTTGTTGGTGGTGGTGGTGGAGTGTCTGTCACCTGCTTGTTTCCATGGAGATGTTATTGCTTTGCCTGGAATGTTCCACAGTATGGCATGAAATGATTGTGCATCTATTCAATGACTGTGTTTGTATTCCTAAGTAAGACCTTAATTGCATTGTGTGAGCGGTGTTTCCTCTCCACAGATCTGGAAATTGGCTTTGTAGCATCACCTGCTTGTTTCTAGAGATAGCGGATTAATGCTATAACGTGGAATATTCTAGGCAGTGTAGTAACAGTTGCATGGAGAGGTGACAGACTGTCTACTGGAAATGTTAAATAGTGCATCTTTAAAGGTGCTACATCACACTATTTTCTGATCTCTGTTATAATGTTGTTCCCTCATCACAAAAAAGAGTTTTGTTTTGTTTCATTCACACGTTTAACACACAAACCCTGCATATTTAGGCTGACTTCTTCTCTCAAACTGAAAACAGCCTGTTCCATCTTGTGATGTCATATGGTAATACAGAAAGTGCTCCACTGTGCATTTAAACTCCATACACATTCACTAGAATCATTTGGATAATTTCCCTAGAATTGCCAATCTCTACTGACCTAAAGTTAAAAGGTAGTTGATAACTTGAAAACTACCACTACATGACATCACAAGGTGGAACAGAGCATTCTGAGCTTTGCAGATGTAGACAGACTAATAATAAAGGGTTACTCAAGCATGTGTGAGTGAAACAAAACACGACTCCAAGTATGTTTTTTAGGAAGTAACAACATTATAACATGGCATGAAGCTCACAAGTTTTGTGTAATATAAGACCTTTAAGATATATCAGTTTGGTTTTTTTTGTTTTTTGTTTTTTTTTGTTGTTTTTGTTTTTTTTACAAATTATCCAATCGACATATTATATTTATTTCATTTATGGTGAATAAAGTTGTGTGACATAAGAATTAAAATCACATTGAACCCACAGAAAAATGCCTTGAAGTAACCAAATAAGTCCAAACCGTCTTTGAAAGATTTGAAAGAAAATGAACGCGCGTTTGCAGAGCAATTAGGCAATACTGTACTTTCTAACACTACCTTATAAGTCATTGTGCTCATCGTCTGTTGGGTAATTTAGTCAGAACCATCATATCATATGCGTGTGCCTTATATGTATTGCTACTGGCATATCACCTCTGCTTGTGTGGGATTCATGTAGGTGGTTTCCACTTTAATGTTAAATAAAGTTCAAGTGTGCTTACTGGATCACTGAAAATTATTACTCAACTGAGAGCAATTTAAAAAAAAATAAAAAAATGAATTTAGTAACTGTGGCAAAGTTTCACAACAGCAGGTGGGGTGTGTTATAATTATTCATTGTAAGATTCTTCTTGATACTATTACATGATATGCCTGGTATGCATGCTTTCTAATAGTGGTTCTGCTGTGTATATGAGCTGACATTCATTGACCTTAGCTATTTAAATGTCTTTTACGATGTGCAGGATAACAGCAGGTTTAGGCATCGTGTAATAATTTATGACTGTGCATTATTGTATCGAGCATTTCTATGTCCTGTATAGAGACAACATATTCGTCGAAGAATAAAACAAAGAGTCTATAAACAAATGCATCTACAGCATTTATAGGACTCCAATCATCATTTTTTCCTGTCCTCCGTATGCTATATTCCAGCTTCTTCTTAGTAATAAAATATATATTGACAACAACTTAATTCCCATTGGACAAGTGTGGTGTCTCAGTATTGGTAGCAAAAGTACTTTACTGTTTCTGAATAAATGTGTGAATCTCTACTAAGAGAATGTAGTTGCTTAAAAATCTAAAAACTATGTGGACCACTGCACATATAAAGTTTTATTGTTTTTTTTTTTTTTTACTTCATTTGATTTACTGTCATCCTTCTGCATGATTATCTTTCATTTGCCTAGCATTTGGATGGGACTTTTTATCCCTGTCTATTCTAGAAGCATATAACCGATAAAGGCGTAGGCTGTTCCTTGTTGTACAATGGCCAAATTTTAATTGCACTCGTGATAGCGCAGGCACGAGACCAGATGAGTCATTATCGTCATTATATGAGGAAACAGCACACTTTATGATTTACCTGCACAGGGAAAGCCCGCATGAAAAACTGACTGTTTCAATCTGGAACAAGGAAAAAGGAACTGAAAAGCCTGTGTCATGTTTAACTAAGAAAATAGTACGTCAGATAAAAGAAAAAGTCCATCTAGTGGATATATGTATGTATGTAACAATGTCTGTTGCAACTTGCTATTAGGCTACAAAAACATAGAGCCTACAGTCGATTTATAATGGTACATAAGGCTTCCAGACTTTTGTTCAAATGTCATCTCTTTACTTTGACGCTTACAATTAAAAATACTATAGGCAATGTTATATTATACGTTGTTTGATGTATGAATGAAAGAAAAAATGAAAAACGTTGTGCTGAAAACATGGGTAAAAATGATCAGTGAAAGGTAAACACATCACCATGGAAACGTACCTCTCACACCGGAAGCAGTTCAGTGATGTCACATTAGCTTCCGGGTGGAAATATTGTCCATGAAGTAAATTTATCTGCTGCAAATCCTTTTGGACGAACTTTTGGCAAACTTAACTTTTTAAAATGTCCAGAGGCTCGAGCGCAGGGTTTGATCGACATATTACCATCTTTTCTCCTGAAGGAAGACTCTATCAAGTTGGTTAGTATTGACGTTTGATCAGACAAAAGCCGGCTCGCTCAGTTTTGCTAACGAGCTAAATGCTCTGTCATGGTTGGCTTAGCCTGGCTTCTACCGAAGTGATAAATAATACCCCTCAGAAGCGAAAGTAAAAGTAGAAAAAAGAATAAAAGTCGTGTTTATTTCGTATGGATTTTTAATCGCTAAATGTAGCTCAAATAATTGTTCAACAGCACATTGTTATGCTGGCGGCTAGCTGTTAGCTCATTAGCTTTGTTAGCATGACAACCAAGCTGATTCATTGCACAAACTGTCAAGTGTAACAACTGCAAGGTGTATTTTGTGAAAGTTTTCCGTGCAATGAAATATGATTTATGTAGAATTTAATTATATATATTCCCCCGCAAAATGCCATTTTTATGCTGTGGACTCTTCTTTTTACCAAACGGAATCTGACATTAAGAAAAAGAGGCTAAAACTATGAACTCTATTGCATTTGGATTAGTTATCTCTAAATTATAATTAAGAGCCAACAAAAAGTAGTTATCAGGGTGTTAGAATATATTTTAACAAAATTTTTGGTCTTCTCAAGAAAATGTGCATTGAAAATAAAAAAAATATATATTTAAAAAGAAGAAAATAATTATAAAGTACATAATTCCCTGAAATATCTGAACTAATGTGAATAACTGAATATAAACAACAGTGCTTTGTGTATAGCATATCCATTCTTCATCAAATATTCATAAGAAGGTGGAAGTAAAACGCATTCAAGTTATCATTATTATCGTTGGCTCTTCACTGTTTTGCTAATGCCATAGCAGTGTTCGAAATGAGTAAATCCTATTTCCTCTCCTTTCCTTTGCAGAATATGCTTTCAAGGCCATAAACCAGGGAGGACTTACATCAGTAGCGGTCCGGGGGAAGGACTGTGCAGTCGTTGTTACACAGAAAAAAGTACCGGTGAGTACAGTGGAGCTTTTATTCATGCTTTACGCCACAGGGCTTAGACTTGTCTGTTTAGGCTGCCGTGAAAATTATTTAAACAATACAGATCCGCTGCTTTTCCTCAAAGTGTATATAAATGTATTAACTTGATTTAGTATCTTTGGGTGTGACTAAAGACAACTGCAGTCTGTTTTTCATAAGGTTTTATATCAGCAACTGGAAAATGTATGAAGCCGTCTTTTTTCAAACATCTTGTATTCTATTTACAGGACAAGCTTTTGGATGCCTCCACAGTCACTCACCTTTTCAGAATAACAGATAATATTGGATGTGTAATGTCTGGAATGACAGGTAAATATTGATTTCTATAAAAAATAAAGTGATTAGTAAAATTCTAATGCATGTGTTTGTAATGCATTGGTGTGCATGTATGTTTGATATTTTGGCAAGACACTATTGTCAGGAACACATTTTTATAAGTTGTGTTATATTCTGCATTTAACGATACACAGTTTCTAACAGTAGTGTGTTGCTTTTACAATCAATGGTTTGTCTGTTACGTTTTCTTTCAGCCGACAGTCGCTCCCAAGTGCAGCGAGCTCGGTATGAAGCGGCTAATTGGCAGTACAAGTACGGCTATGAGATCCCTGTGGACATGCTGTGCAAGAGAATCGCTGACATCTCCCAAGTTTACACGCAGAACGCCGAGATGAGGCCACTGGGCTGCTGTACGTATACTGTCACGTACTTGTTTATTTACCTTTTTTGAAAGTTAAGTATTTGGTTTTTTGTTAATATCCTTCTAGTTTTTGTATGGATAAAGTATAAATGCCACAAAATCCAAATTCAAGATAAAATTCAAAGAAGCTACTTGAACTATGACTGTTATCCTTGTGCATTTTTGTTATTACATTTGTAGTAAAATATTAAGCAGAATAGTGAGTTTAACCCACAGTCTTCTCTGCTTTGTTCATGCAGGTATGATTGTCATCGGCATAGACGAGGAGTTCGGTCCGCAGGTGTACAAGTGTGACCCAGCAGGATACTACTGCGGCTTCAAGGCCACGGCGGCTGGAGTGAAGCAGACGGAAGCCACGAGTTTCCTGGAAAAGAAAGTCAAAAAGAAGCTGGACTGGACTTTTGAACAAACTGTGGAGGTATGATTCTGAGTCCAGCAGCGTTTCAGTATCTGAGGAGGCCCAGTCCACCTCAGTATCTGAGGAGGACTGGGCCTCTGCAGAAATGAGACTAAAACGCACAGGAAATGTAACATTGTTTGCGCTTCTTTTCAGACGGCCATTTCTTGTCTGTCGACTGTTCTTTCTATTGACTTCAAGCCCTCTGAGCTGGAGGTGGGAGTTGTCACTACACAGGATCCAAAATTCAGGTAAATTTGTTCAATTTACATTTGTTCCTCTTCAGATCCAATCCAACTCTGGTCTACTGAGTTGTTTTTGTAGTGCAATATGACTAGAGTGTATTATGCAGTAGACACAAATCCCCCAAATACCAAAAACATTAGAAAACACACTGTAGACGATAAAGTAAACATTTCAATTAAAAGCTAAAAAGATTACTTTTAAGATTTCTTTAAAGAGTTTAAAAACTGGTTGTAGCTAAGCCTGTCTGAGCTGTCCAGTTTTGGACTATGTTTGGCCAAAGCAGGTTCGACAGATGTGGGGTGAGGCCATGGAGGCGTTTAAAAGCAAATATGAAGATATTTTAAAAAATCAATTCAATAGGGATCTAGTGCAATAACTTTAAAATGGGTGTGGCGTGTTCTCATTATCCCCTTTAAAATCTTTGCCAAAGCAATGCATGGCCCAGAAGTATTTAGCCATGGTTATAATTTACAATTACTTACAATGCTCACAATGCTGACCAAAACTAGACATAACAATATGTTCCAACTTAAAACAGACCTATTTTTCACAATTGACGTTTCAGAGCTTTTAACCATGTTATAATTGTTTCCCCTTCTCATTTACCCTCTCAGAGTTGTATTTGGAGTGATTCGAGCATGTTTCAGCAATCATTAATCACTTATTTTCAAGGCGCCATATTGCTGATCAACTCCCGTTTTCACTGCCTCCAGCATATGGCCACTGCTCTCTACTTACTTTGTTCTCCAATTTTATTTTCTTAATCAATGATACATGTAGGATTTGGCAGCGTCAGGTAGTCATTTTGGTACAAATGAAAAAAAAATCTGCTACTCGCTATAATGTAATCTGCAGCATTGCATTGGGCACAATTTTCTAACACCAAAGTCAGCGGACTTGTTT
Source organism: Periophthalmodon schlosseri (assembly GCA_000787095.1). Lineage (NCBI taxonomy): Eukaryota > Metazoa > Chordata > Actinopteri > Gobiiformes > Gobiidae > Periophthalmodon > Periophthalmodon schlosseri. The sequence goes on from KN484735.1 coordinate 204,380, forward strand.
CTTTTATTAAGGCATTTTTTATGAATATTACGATTTAAAATGTGCAAGTTATAACATGATACACAAATGTCATGGGTTATAACGTCATGATCCAAAGGTGTCATAGATTATGACTACATAGCAGACACAAGCACAATATGTCGTCTTTTAAAGCAGTAGGTAGAATTGTATAAGATTCCTGAGCATAACAATCACATGTTTGTGTAGCTGTTAGTGGAACCTCAACCACAGTTTGAGAACCAGTGTTACTGCACACACCAGATTAACACTTTAAGCATAATCCTCTGCATGACCCCATAAGATGCTGATCACTGACACATAATGAACTCATCACAGAACTCATCTCTACCATTACCAAATAAGCTGTTTTTTTTAATTCACTTTGTTGCTGCCTCTTTTCTGCAGGATTCTGGCAGAGGCTGAAGTGGACACCCACCTCATGTCCCTGGCGGAGCGGGACTGAGCAACAGAACGTTGGACTAAAACTAGAGCATGATGGGACATCCAGAGGTGGAGACCTGCGTTATGTTTGTTTTGCTGTACATTTACCCCACTGTTTCATTCAAAAAAATAAAAAAATGTTTTGGAGTAAAATACAACTTGCGGTCATCTTAATATTTTTAATTGTGTTATCATGAAACAGTGATCACTGTCGTCACATAAAGCTAGTATTGGTTTCATTATTCAGATTTAGAAGTAGTGGGGCTATGGGAACGGGAGCGCTGCAGAGTTGTAGACTTCCTGTTGTGGCTTCATGCACACTTTACATACCTGCGGTGTGACAGACTGGTGCTTTTACTCGCCTGGGTTGACCTGGTTTTCATCAAATCTAATTTCTGACAATATGTCAAATTTATGTCAAAAGAGGGGATCTACTTTCTGTGTACATTTCTTACAATATAAAAAAAGAACAGTGTCCAGGAAAACATGCTTTGCTTACTTCATAAACCAAAGCTATTTATAGGTGTAATAATGATTAACGATGCTAATAATAACATTGTTAATCCATGTATTGTGCAATTATAAAGGATTATATTAGATGTATTCATAAATCACATGGGCTGTTCTATTTTTACTTTACATTTGGGGTGAAGTCCAGCCTGGAAATAACAACTATAATTTGCTTGTGTTATACAAAGAGATCAGCATATTATAATACTGCCAATATAGACCTCATCTGTGCTCCAAATGTGTCACCATCTAGGTTCCCGTTACTCAAACCATCTATTGTCCAGTTTCCTTCTCATTTAATTTTAAGCTGACCAAGCGTTTTGCACTCTGGAAACTACCTGTATCACCTGTTTAACAATCACAGATGACTAAAGTGCAGGCCACTTCTTCAAATTTCCCTGGGATTATTACTGTTAATGATTAAGCAGAAATTATTGACAGTCATTTAAAAATGATAGAGTTTTTAAAGCCCATTTACTGCACATTTGTGCCACTTTGTATCAAAACTTATTAAAAAAAAGTTTATTACAATAGTGACAAACTTAACGGTGGCATCTAGTGTCCAATTCCCACTATAATCCTGGTTTGTAAATTTGAGCTCTACTGTGATAAGTCATGCTTATAAAACAGCAAGTAGGAGGGACTGGCTGGTCAGGCAAGTAAGTCTGTCTGCACACACTTGTACTTGTTTGGTCCTGATTTGAGCAGTTTAAGTCTAATGTAGATCCAGTTTGGTCCTGGTCTAGTCCTGTTTTAACCCTATTCTAGCCCAGGTTTTGTTCCTGTATAGCCCCAATTTTTCATGTGGCGTTTGTGTAGTCTCCATCAAATTTTCACCAAGTATTACAAAATATTAGCAATTTTCAACATTAACTCCAACAACTACAATCTGGCAACAAAGCAACCCACCACTTACAGAGCAGATAGCATTTGCGGCAACTGATTGTAGTCTTAATTTTAATTTTTCATCATGAATATTTGATGAATTTTAAAACCCACTCAAATGTACACAACCTTCCAGCCTGCTTCTTCAAAATATATTCTTGCGAACTGTTCACTGCATGACACATTATCTCTCATAACCCTGATTCACAAAACACTATCGCATCCCTTTCACTATCATGTGACAAGAAAACTTCCCATACTCTGGCAATTTCCTGGGTACAGTGACTTGGCACTCATGTTTGTGTAACCTTTCAGAATTCCCATAATGGTATAAAACACAATTTCCTACAGTCAATGCAACTTGTATGGAATTTTCAGTACATTTTGTTCCGCACAGGGACTTTCAACGTTGTGACTCACATACCCACTGACCTCGCCCTGACAATAGGAAACCCCAGGCTGGTACAGAGTGATAATTTTTGTGAATTTTGTGATGACTTTAGGGTTTGTCACTGTTTTTGCAAGCTAGAAGTGAGCTGTACTTTTTACTGTTAAGTCATCACTTGTTCAAGATCATAAAGACCAGAGCCCAAATTTTCATATCAAGACTTTTTCTTTTATTCTCTCATAATAGTGTTTAAATTCACACTAGATATTTACAAGTACAAAAATAGTATCTCTGTATTTACATTATATAACAACTCTTATATACAGAATATATAGTTTATACATTTTATATAAGGGACTATCAGAGTTCAGGATCTTGCTTTGTTTGCAATTCAATCTCCACTCTTGTTTTCGGACCAGCTCGGTGTCGCCTTCACATCTTCATGGTTCGGTCTGGCCAGCACCTGTGGACCTCCTGGTGGCCATTTTGTTGGCCTTGAATGGACAGCCCCCGTTATAGCAGCTTCACATGTATCACCGTTTTTTGTTGTTGTTTCTTTATTGGCCGAACTTTATGTCATCGTACAACTGTAAAAAAAAAAAAGCACATGCAAACGGTTACAACCAATGCATTTTCAACACTGTACTTCTTGCCAATTCGCTAGTAAGTTGGACAACATCTATATTTTCCAATACTGACCTCATCATCTGACAAGTCCAAATCCTCCATTTCGCTTTCGTCCGACTCGCTTACGGGCAGTGGCCTCAGCTCCTGCGCCGTCTTGTGGTACAACTGTTGCCGGATTTCTTCGTTTTGGCGACCGTATGTTAGGTGGTATGGCGTGAACCCTCCATAGTTTAAGCTGTTGACATCTGCGCCCAGGTCCACCAAGCAACGAACCAATGCCGAGTTCTGGAAGTCCACCGCCAAGTGGAGAGCTGTTCTTCCACTGCACTGCTCCTATGGAAATGACAAAATCCAAATATTAGATTGATGATGAAGATGAAATTGCTTTGTGTTGGCTGTTTGTGAATGTAATGTCAATTTACCTGTGCATTGATATCTGCGCCCAGTTTCACAAGGTTCTCCACAAGTGAAATGTAGCCGTTTATAGATGCAAGGTGAAGGCAGTTGTGTCCTATAGAGGGGGAAAAAAAGGAGACTTAAGTCCATATTCAAAGTGCATTGTTGGTTTTGCATGCAATGTAGGCTAGTATTTGTGTCAATGCTTACCACTGTAGTTGGGGAAGGACATGAGCGCTGTGAGGTGGCTGGGGCAGTTCTGTGTGATGAGGCCGAAGCTGGCCAGGGAGCCTTTCTTGCAGGCGATGTGGAGGGCCGTGTTGCCGCTGTTGTCGGCTAACCTCGGGTCCGCTCCGGCCTTCAATAGTCTCTCCACGAGCTGCGGCTGGTCTGTGATCACCGCCAAATGCAGTGCAGTCTGGGTAAAGAGGGGAGCAGAGGGTTAGATCTGTTTGTAAATTTGTATTGAAAGACTTTATTTTAGTCTTTTTTGTTGAGTTGTTTACCTGTCCCTGGTGGTTCTGTGCATTGAGGAAGGGGTGATTGTGGGACAGCTTGATGATCTCCAGGACATGTTCAATTGCTTCATGAATGATGGCCAAATGTAGAAGCCTGTTGGTGGTAGAGGAGAGAAAGAGGTGAGTTAAAATAGTACTTGAAAAGAAAAAAAAACTACCCACTACCCACAGAGGAAGTGGTTCCAGCTATATAAGAAAGAACAAAGCCAGCGCAGCACAGCGTTTCGCAAGACTGGAGTTTTGTCGGGTTATTTCCACCAGTTGTGGCTTGACACATCTGATGCTTTATCAGTTACTGGCAGAGAGCCAGGGACTTTCCTAAACGCACACAGCCGACTTTAGCCCCGCCCCAATTACGCTCTCTGCCAAAGAACACAAGCAAGCTTGAATAAGCACTGCTCTGCACACATACTTGGAATTTCTCCTTTATTGCAAACTTTTTTTTTTTCAATCGTCTGCGCGCATTTGCAGGTTTGTTTACTTTTGCATTGGAGCTTCTATGCGTAAAGCTGCGATGCATAATAACCAAAAGCAGCACTTTACAAGTCCATTTAAGAAACTTATTGGGAATAATGCACTTACGTGTCACCATCGTCCGTCATTACATCTCTCCAGGGCTCGTATTCCTGCGTAAACTCCTTATTCTCTGTCATCTTCAGATCCTCGAAGTCTTTAACTATTTCGTCCTCTCTCAGCGAATCAACGCCGCTGTCCAAGCGCTCCTCCTGGCAAGGCAGCAATTTCCCAGCCTGCTTGCCCTCCATGTTGTCCAAATTATATTCCATTTGAGAGTGTTGTGATGCTCGGTGCACGTCCATGTTGACTGTTGTGTCTGTAGAACAGCTCCGTGTCTGTCCAAACTTTGAGGCAGAATGAGAAGTGGAGGGAGGTGCGCTGTGTTAAAGCTGCGCTGCGGTGGGCGGAGTTTAGTTCCTGGGGATTTCCATTGAGGGGAATTAATGCCGTGCTTTTGTGAGAAAAAATCCCCAAAATATACTCAGAATAAGAGCTTGTAGTTTCCTATTAGACTCCTCTGTTCACCTGTTATGTAGGCTGCAATACAAATCACTGTTTATTCTAATGAATGGGCTGCAGGAGCATGAATGAAAGAGGACAGACAGCCCCTGACAGGCTGCCCTAGAATTCCCTTCTGCAGGGGGAAATTATTTCATTCAAGAACCTAACCAGAGTCACATTTAAGACTTTATTTTTATATTTTGGCCACGCTGCCCCAGTTATGATGGGCCAGTTTAGCTAAGTTTGTTCAGTGGCTGGCCTATTGTGTATGAATTACAATAATGATGACATAACGCTTGCTCTCACTTGTGATATAAACCTGTTCGACATACCTGTGGTTGTACCTAGTAACCGTGCCATAAACATATTCTTATCCTTGTAACATATACAACACCCATTGTTATGACTTGTGCAAGCAATTTTGCATAATAGCACTATTCCTGATAAATGGGAAGCAAATTTGCATGTATATTGTAACTGCATGTAGATCCACTTTCTTCTGGTAAATGTGCAGCAATTATGTGCATTATCTGTAATAGACAAATGAACAAACTGAACACAAGGAGCATCTGATTTTTTTTATATTTTTTTTTTATTTTAATATATTAACAATATTCTAGAGCTATTTTTTTTAAAACCCCAGGGACCCCCTGAGAATCTTTGAGGACCCCAATTTGGGTCCCGACCTCCAGGTTGGGAATGCCTGGCCTAGTTAACTTTGTCTGTTTAATGAACTCATTTTGTTTTCTCCTCATTACCAGCAGCTTCTTTACTAGAACTGTTTTGTATTCATTTATATTGTATTGTAGTTTAGTTTAGTTCTGTAATTAGTATGGGTCATAGTCTCAGACAGAACAAGTTTCCTCCTGGAGACTCCCTGATGACACCAACTCTGTGTATCCCCAGCTAACGCTTTGATGATTGCCCAGCATTGCTAATTGTACAATCAGTGTGGAAAGCACTGTGAAAATTAGAATATATTTTGAATTTTGCATATTGTCCTTTTTTCCTACAAATTTTACTTATTTTGTCTTGAGGTATATTGCGAATTCCTAAGGGCATTCCCTCCTCCAATTTGTGCGTCACAATTCACCTGTCCTGTACTTTCTTGACATTCTGAGAGAAAATTCCCAGGTTTACCTTGTTTGTTTACATCGTAGGGCAACAGTATCCAAGCGCAGTGCAGCATTCACACCTCTATGGGGCGATACTGCTACCTCACGCATACGCAGAGCAGCTTGTGATGTCACTGGGAGCGGTATCTGCGTCTGTGCGTCACTGTCGTCACTCAGTCGTGTTCTCCTTCCTGCACATTGAAAATTCCTCGCATAGTTTTAACAGGAACATTGTATTCTTAAGGGTTATCTTGGGTTGCCAGGATTGCAAACAAGTAGTTAAGCACTTTACTGTAATATTTTGACCCATTATAAGACATACTGGGACTTCCATTTCACTTTACTCATGTCACCACTTGCAATGTGTTTCCTGGCTGTTGCTAAGACGACCTGTACTATACCAGGGCCGCTCTTTGCACTTCATGTTGTTACAGTTCCACCTAACTGAGTCACTATGGGAGTAACTTGGTAATGTTAACATTAATATTAAAGGTTCCCCTGACTATTGCAATTAATCTGCAGCTAGAGTTACACAAGAGATATGTAGCATTCATATATAAGCAAAAACATATTTTATCTAATGCATGTACGAATAATAATCTTGTCAATGCATAGTCATGGCACCTTAGAAAATCTGTTGCAACCCCAGAGGCAATAGTTGAAGCGCTATGTAATGCATGTTATTCTAATCTTGGTAACGTCTAAAACAGTAGTGCATGTGCAAACAAGCAATAAAAATACCCTGTGCACAACATTGCACCAAGTAGAAACAAGGAGAAAAAACATTATAATCAAACACATCAAAACATTATAATCAAAATAACAAAACTGATTTATGTAACTTCACTACAAAATGAAAAATATATTTTATGGGTAATTTAATGTGGGCAGACAAGAAGAAGACGGTCAGTGCTATATAAAGAAATACACGTTTGAAATGTTAATGAAACTAAATACACCTCTAGATAAAGTAAGCATTTTTGCATAGCTATCTGTGTAATCCCTCAGTTGTCCAGATCTCATCCACTGCAAAAGAAAAATAAAATCTGTCAACTGGACAAAACGTTGTAGGAGTGAAGACGTTTCACTGCTGATCCAAGCCACTTCTTAAGTTCTGGTCACATTACTGTCTTATATCTACCTGAAGGGAGGTACTAACTTTACTGAAACTCAAACCATCTACTGTCTACAGTTTCTGTCTGTTGGCTAGGTCTATTGTACTACCCTAAGTGTGCCCTGTGCCTGAGTCCTACTTAGCAGAGTCATTCAAGCCATAAATGAGTGATTTCTCACCTCTTGACCAATAGGTGTGAAATCACACCTATTGGTCAATAGGTGTGAAATCACCCCTATTGGTCAATAGGTGTGAAATCACTCCAGAACTGAAGGAGCATCTTAAATGAGCAGCGAAATGTCTTCACTCCTACAACGTTTTGTCCAGTTGACAGATTTTATTTTTACTTTTGCGATTTTTGCATAGCCTCAACTATTCACCAAATCCTGTGTGACTGTGCTGTGAAGAGCCTGTGTGAAGACCTGCGGAGTAAATGTTTCTATTAGTGATTGGACTTTCAGCTCTTTTATGGGATCCGAATCTTTCGGATCCGTTTATTTCAAAGAGCTGTTCAAAAGACTGGCTCTTTTTATATTTATTCATATGACAGAAGCCAATGAGAGAACTCATTTTAACAGCAAACTAACCACACAAAGAAATTACCAAGGCTAAGATTTTTTTTTTTTTAATGGTTCAAACTGAGAGTGGGAGTGTGTTTACCATTTGAAATGATGCAGAATCTAAATAAAACTTTGCACTACAATAATAATTTTAAAGCTGTGATTATGATGCTAGATATATTTTTTGTGCACAAAACTCTTCTGTGCTGATTCTCGTGTTGATTATGTGAAAAACATATACGGTGGTATATGGTAAAAATGCTTAAATGCTTAATTTTGCTTAAATGCTTAAATTTAAACAGATTTGGTTCTTTTAAAAACTGAGATCTGGGTCCGAATGTTCACATTAAAGAGCCGACTCGTTCACGAATGTCACATCACTAGTTTCTAGTGTGATATTATACTGTTGAGAGGGCGCCATGTGAATAATAATAATAATAATAATA
>JACM01056200.1:0-13848 GCA_000787095.1 Periophthalmodon schlosseri
GAGGAGAACCACAGTGAAGGACAGATCTATTTCCATGGACGGGCAGCTGCAGATGTGTCCAGGACTAAACTGATGGAACCATGTAAGATGTGCATCAATGGCCTCTCCATCCACTCACTCCACTCACATTCATACAAAGGCAAAGTGTGTGAAGTGTCCTGCGCAAGGGCACAACGTCAGTGTAACCTGTCACTATCCCTGATATATCTGTGCTTAGTGGACAGGGTCATCTGCTCACAACACGATACAAGGATGAGTCCCTTTCATTTCTCGAGAGAAAAAATAACGTTATGGAGAAAATGGACTGAAAAACAGATATAAAAAGTAGGATAAATGTAAGATAAGTTTAATGCCATACTTCGTAACATTTCAGGCAAAGTAATAACGATTCCATGGAGACAAGCAGGTAGTGACATAATGCAGCTTTAATGCCTGTGGTATTTAAAAAATTGTAAAGCATTTTGAGCTTTTCACCGTGTTTAAATGTTGAATCTTTAACAAAACCACAGATCTGTATTTGAGGAATTCATTTGCAAAAACATAAGAGACATTTGAAAAAGTCACCGGAGGCTTGGAGTTTACTCTTAGTTTAGTAAGAGCCAAATTTTCAAAAGCCAAATGTATTTTACTGCTGAATATGAAAACCATCTCTTCTTGATAAAACCCACTTTACATTCTTGTCACTGCTAAAATCTGCAGAAGATGGAAAAAAATGGTAGTTTTTCAAAATGGAGGCATCTGGTTTTACTCTTGAACTCTTCATATCTTAAAGTGTTTTTAAAGTCCATACATTTATCATGGTTAGCCTCCTTCACTTATGTCCTTATGCTGATTCCCCTCCTCCCCAGCTCACACTCTTCTCTCTCATGTGCAGTTTTCTGACCCTTTAACTGTCTGGGGTCACAAACCTCCAGCTCATCACTTGTCTCTTGCTCCAGCTCTTATTCCTTTGTTTAAATCAGTGACAGTTTCCATTTTCAGACGTTGTGCGGAGCGTTGACCTACACTCTTAACCTCCGCCTTTGATACTATTTGCAGCCGTACTTCAAAACTAACCCTCGCCCTACAGTTATCTTTTATAGAGCGGCTCTGGAGGAACAGCGCTCACTCTCCCACTTCTGGATAATACACGTGTGGAGTTCAAATACAAAAGTGGTTCATTTTTTTACATTTATGATCATTTGTTGAGTGAATCTTAAAGGTCCTGTATCGCATGAGCTTTAAGCCATGTTGTATCTGATGTAAAATCTGTCAACTGGACAAAACGTTGTAGGAGTGAAGACGTTTCGCTGCTCGTCCAAGCCGCTTCTTCAGTTGTGGTCAGATCACTGCTGGACACTGCGTTATATCTGTCTGAAAGAGGAGCTGACGACACTGGAACTCAAAACACCTGTTTGTTTACAGTTTGTAGGCGAGGTCTGTGTGGACTGTGTCTGAGTTCTACTTAGGATAGTCATTCGAGCCCCTACTGAGTGGTTTCACACCTATTAGCATCCCGGCTAGCCCTGCTGTTTTCTTTGTTTTGCAGCGAAACGTCTCCACTCCAACACCGTTTTGTCCAGTTGACAGATTTTATATTTTTCTTTTGCTATGGGTCAGACCTGGGCGACTGGGGGATCACACACACATTACACAGATATGTTATAATATTGTTACCGCCTCAAAAACGTACCTGGACTTGTGTTTTGTTTCATTCACACATGTTTGAGTAACTCTTTTCCATATTCCTCTTATCCCTCTTAGTCTACAGAGTGTTCCACGCTCTAAATAATGTTGGCAGAGAACAGAAACTCTCCAACAGTTTATGAAGAACGCACAGAGGACCTTGTAGGAGGTGTGGAAGGAGCCAGTGACACAGTTAATCCCAAATGAGGACGATTCTATAGTAATTCACTCAAGGCCAAACAAACTGGGCCGTTCCTTTGTCTCCTGTGAGTCTCTTTACATCACGCTGACCCGTCACCGCCACGACGACGAGCCGCGTCAAAACACATCGGAACGAAAACGATACGGCCGCTTCCACTTAGCGCCTGAACAAATGATCTCGATATTTCACAAGCGCAAAGACCTTCACAGACGGCACATTAAATAAGATGTTTTTCTGCATTTTATTTTTGTCTATATAATTTCACACTTTTTACGGCGTCTGGAGTTTCATTTAGACTTTAGAAGAGGCGACCCGGGTGGATGCTTCAGCTGAATGCTTCAGTTTGTCATTGGCCAGAGTCACAATGAGCACTACACTTTATATTTGTTTTTATAGAACTGAGTGAACTGTTAAAAGTATCATTTACCCATGAAGTAATTGTGATTCTTGAACTTTCGCTGCGTCTCAATAAACCAATAAAACCTAATGAGTTCTTTCAGGGTGAACACGGTCTCTGTAGCGACAGTGGCTCAGTTGGTAGAGCGTTTGTCCACTGATCTGAAGGTTGGTGTTCGATTCCCGCCCTCGACATAAACATCATTGTCTGAGCGGGCAGAACCACTGACCCACAGGTTGGCGGTGCGACTCCAGCCCCCACAGATGAAAGCTGTCGTCGTGTCCTTGGGTATGAATGTGTGAGTGGTTCCTTGATGTAAAGCTGTGACCATTTACCATAGCGCCCCCTAGTTTATCTTGTTTGCCTCATGTTTTGAGAGAAACTGGCAGGACACTGTTACCCATGACAACAGACAACAGGCAAAGGTGGCAAAACAAGCCAAGTTGAGCGGTGGTGTTTTTTATCTTTTATTTCTGATATTTTTCGTACAGTTGAGCATCTTCACAGAACAGCTGCAGGTTTAAACCAGGTTAGCACTCGCGAAACAAAAACAAAAATGGATATTATGAACGACCATAACCATAACCACAGGCGGGGGTAGGAATACAGACGGCTTCCTTAACGATAAGGTGAGAAGCTCAGTCACACTCGGAGTAGAGCCGCCGCTCCTCCACGTGGAGCGGAGCAGCTGAGGCTCGGGCGTCTGTTCCGGATTCCTCCCGAACGCCTTTCTGGGGATGTGTTCATGTCCCAGGACCCAAGACATGCTTCAGGGACTTCCGTATGTCTTGACTGGCCTGGGAACGCCTTGGGGTCCCACTGGAGGAGCTGGAGGAAGTGTCTGGGGTGAGGGAAGTCCGGGAGTCCCTGCTTAGACTTCTGCCCGTGACCCGGCCCTGGATAAGAGGAAGAAAATGGATGGCTGGATATTATGAATTGCCAAAAAAAGCCAACGAACTCTCGATCGATCGAAGACATTTTTTGGTTTTCAAATCCAAAGTTGGTGGTTCTCAGACAGGGGACAAACCGTGACCTACAGAAGGGAACGGCGCAGGAAACATCAGAATGTACAAAAACAATACAAACACGAACACAATCTTCTTTTAGATTGTAGAAGCTATAGCCATTTTGCCTTGTCTTTTGTCCTTTGCCGTGTGGCTCTGAGTTGCCGCGGTTACAAAGGGACCGGTTTGCAAATCCATTTTCAAAACTAAGCACTTTTCTGTCCCAAATATTACAAAAACCACTTGAGACGTCCAAAAAATGAGCGTATCAGAAAAGCTCTCGGAGTAAACGCCGTGAGCCGGAGCGCCGCCGAAGTAAAGCGCGATTGGCGAGCCGCGGTCATTTTAGCCGCGTGATTGTGTCGACCCGCCGCACCTGTATTCCACGTCTCGCTCATAAATCAATGTCAAATTTTATTCACGAGAACGAGCCGCCGTGCATCCTCCTACCTCTGTATCAGAACCAGAACCGTGCTTCTGCTCCTTATCGCCTCGAACATCACCAAATCTCCAATAATTTCCTCCTCCTTCTTCCCCTGGCTTTTCATTTGCTGCGTCTCCCGAGCGCTATTACCTTCGGCGGTGACATTTACTCACTCTTTTTATGACGAATTCATAAAATCAGTGAGACGATAGCGCAGTGAAGGAGCGGGCTTTATAGAAACTCATTATGGAGTATCTATTCCGGCCTGTCTATCGCACACACACACACACACGCACACACACGCACACACACACGCACGTTACACTCTTTGTCAAATACAAAAACACAAGAGGCGTAGCTGTGTAAAGTTTGAGTCTCTGTGGAGTGCCCTGATAAGACGGTGGCGCTCGTTGGATTGGTTTTCAGTTGGCTAAGGCCGTTTTATGGGCACATGAAGAAGAATAACACTGGGGGGGAAACGCCAGACGGGACGGGTTGCCAGATCCACACGAAATAGACAGTTTTACAGCACAGCCACACTTCAGCAAGACGACACAAAAGTAATAATTTTTCCACTCATTTTGATTTTTGACTCAGTTTTATTTTGTCTGATAAATGGAAAACTCTTTTCCTGAGAATAAACAAAACAGACTTTTAATAACTGCCATTTAAAGCTAAAAATTGTAAGTTTTCTTGCTACAAAATATGAACTTTCTAAACCACATGCTGTTACCGACAGAAGATTCAAAGCTTCAGCCTGAAGTCGTCACTGATCGTTACATCAGACTGAATTTGAATGAAAATTATCTTAATGGCACAGGCCGATAATTCAGATAGACTTTGTGAACCAGATTGTGCAGGGTCTGACCAGAAGGAGCCTCGTTTACAAATACACAAAACATTCAACAGAAAGCTGTGAGTAAACCGTTAGCTCTCTCTTGGGTTAGCTAACACGCGCACACACACACACACACACACACACACACACACACCCCTAAGTCTGCCTTACGTCTGCCTGAGAGAATGCAGTTCCTCTCAGGAGCTGTTTTTAGGTTCTTTATATCCACACCTATCTCTGCCTCTCCTCTGTGGACACCAAATGAAAGCAGTTTAACATTTCTTCTACATTTGAGAGCGTCTTTCCCAATCCTCATTTTTAATTCACGAGTCAGTTTCAAATCTAAATCCCAGCCATGTTTCTGTTTCCTTCCTCACGTCACTGCTCCAGACGTGCGGCCGACACAGGTCATGCAGTGAAAGTAGAGAAGCCTTTGACGACTGCATTTAAGTGATAATTGTGGATCATTTAAGACGATCCAACTTTACTACGAAACTCTGCCCGATGCCCAGGTTTTAGTTTTAAGTTCAATCTCCATTTCAGAATCTTTACTGTTATTATAATTATGGTAAACGGTCACATTTTTACACAGCGCTTTTCCGCCTTCAAAGCTCAAAGCGTTTCACATCAAGGAACCACTCACCCATTCACTCACACGTTCACACACCAGTGCACGCAGACACTGGGGGCGAGGGGGGTTAAGTGTCTTGCCCAAGGACACAACAACAGCATTCATTTGTGGGAGCTGGAATCGCACCGGCAACCTGTGGGTCAGTGGATCTGACCGCTCCACCAATGATGTTTATGTGGAGACCTTTGGATTATAATGACTCTATTTCTATTTAAATAGCAAGAATTATGGACAAACAAACTCAACGCTGCCCCCTGGAGTCAGATCAGTTTTCTCTGGTTTTCCTTAACCCCAGGATACAGTGTTTTGGGCAAAGTGTGACAGATAGACGTCATTGGACAAAAAAAAAAAAAAAAAAAAGATTTCTTGTCTCAATTTAGTTAATCAAACAATTACTTTTGTTTGAGTAATAAAAAAACAACACATTTTGTCAGTGATAATGGTGGTGACTAAACAAACTTCAAAACTGCTTCTCATTAAAATAAATCAAACTGGTAATATTTTATTTTTAACAATATTTCTTGGCTACAAATGTGCCAGTTTGACAATAACATCAAACATTAACTTCAACCCACAGACTGTGTAAAGAAGTGGACTAAGTGAGTGTGACGTCACCAATTTGGAGCCGAGTCCCATATTTGAAATTCTGACCGCGAGTATCGTAGCAACCAAAGAGCCAATCAGAAGCGATGCTGTTGAAGGTAACGCCCCTTCCCGTCCACGCCGCTGGTTTGGCACGGAGCGGCGCTGAGCGGGAGCGACCTCGGGGAAAGAAGGCGCCTGATTTGTCTGTTATTAATGTTCATGTCATGATTTACAGACACAACAGTGAAATAAAAACCCCAGGATCATGTAGAGGGTTAATACGAACATTTAAGACCAAAAAGACGAGTCTGGCAGTAGCAGGTACAGAGAGAGGAGACACAGCTTTTCAACGGAAAGTGAATCAAAGCCAGAGTTGATGGAGTGCGGCGGCGAGCAGGTTAGTTATGTCTATTTATCCTTCAAACATACAGTACCAGTCAAAAGTTTGGACACACCCTCTCCACATTTTACATACAAACAGAAAACATCGAATATATGAAGTAAGATGCAGTATATGGAATTATGTAGCAAAGAAAAAAGGGTAAATAACCTTTGCTTTGTTGAAAAATATTTAGTAGATTCATTTAAAGTTTTTTTCTTTACTACATAATTCCATATATCTTACTCCATATATCTGATGTGTGTATGTAAGATGTAAAAAGTAGTAAAAATAATGAGATGGTGTATTTATGCTGTAACCCTGGCAGAGCGCTCCACCCCTCCCCTCATCACCGCCTCCTCTCACGCTCCGGCTCTCTGTTCCCTCTCCGTCCTTCCTGATCCTCGTGAGGAAAATTCCGGCGTCTGCCTCGGACCTGGAGGCTGGAGTTTTCATTAGCGGACCAGCGCGTACGCCGCTCGCCCGTGTCCGCTTTAAATCCGAGCGCGAGGAGATAAGAGGCCGTGACTGTGAGGAGGTGAGCTCACCCAAAGCAAGATGTGCATCATCAAAAGAGGCTCCAGAAACGGCCCCGTGCTAAATCGCAGGTCACGTGACCACGATCGGGCCTAAAGTTTTCATGAAAAGTGCGAAGGCTTCATCTCCCATCACTGTCTGGCCAACGCGGCGTACGCTCACCATTATTATTTCATAGCAGCTTTTTCCAACAGCTTTTTGAAGTTAAACAAACAAAAGGCAAAGACTCAAAACACGGAGGACGTGGGCCAAATAAAGAAAACTTAAATCAGACCAATTCTGCAACATGGACTTTTCAGAGCTTTGAGCTTTGAGCCATGTTCTAGTTGTTTCTAGGCCTGTCACGATAACCACTATATCAACTTATCATTCAACACATAACAGACGAACAATCATTCTGGGGTCAGTATTTAACATGGGGACTTTTTCTTTGCACTAATGGGAAATTTGTAGTTCTTTTTCTGTTCAACGATGAGATTTGAGCTGAAGAAGTTTGAATTATGAACTTCTATGGCTCATTATAGACACAAATCAACTACGTAAGTGTTTCATTCTGTTATGTATTTTTTCCAGCTCATACTGTACAGTACATTGGACATAATTCTGCTTTATGGTTTGGTTTCAATATTATCGTTTATTATATTTACTGCAGCAAAATGTGTTATTGTGACAGGCCTGTGTGTGTTGTTTCCTCTCACTATTTACTCCCCCGAAGTTGTATTTGGAGCGATTCGTGTCTGAGTGATCTTTAATCGCTTATTGTCGTAAGGACTGTTGGATCAAAAGGTGCAGACTCAGGACTCGACAAACGAACGGGGTTTATTACAAAGAAAATGCAAAGCCGGGCGTCGGGAGCTGGGGGAGGCTGAGGTGATCAGTGGGTCCGAAAAACGGGGTCACGGGAAAATAAACTGACGATCTGGCCGCGTGCGGAGAAATGAGCAGAGTCTTTGTTGTCCGGAGGTTGAAGCTTGATTGGTGATGGGAGTTGTGGAGGTGCAGGTGAGTAGTGGGTGGCGGCCACAGGTGAGGGCGGTGCCAGACTCTCCGCCCAGCTCCAGGCGCAGACACAGAAGGGAGGGGGAGACGGCGCAAGGACACACAGGGAAAAACTGGAATCCTGACACGTATTTTCAAGACGCCATTTTGCCGATCTACCCCCGTTTTCACCGCCCACTGCGACACGCCCACTGTGACGTACACGCCCACTGTGACGTACACGCCCACTGCGACACGCCCACTGTGAGGTACACGCCCACTGCGACGTACGCACTTCCTTCTCCAGTTTTATTTTCTTAATCGTTGATACTCGTAAGATTCGGCAGCGTCGCGTCGTCATTTTGGTACGAATGAAAAAAAAAAATCTGCCACTTGCTGGTGTGATGTGCAGCTATTTAAAAAAAAAGAAAAGATTCTTACTGTTCGCTACCAGCAGTGAATCTGATTAAAGGTGCTGCATCTGATTGTGAACCCTGGGCGAAGAACACGTATTAGTTTGAACCGTTAGCCCCGCCCACTCGGCCCCTTCGCTCGCTCTGATGTTGTACCGTGACGGACGCACAACTGTCTGGGATAGTCACCGGCCGTTGTTTCTTCGTGGCGCTCGCTCAACATAATGTTTTTCAAAATGCATCGGTGTAATCCGCCGCTCTCATTTTGTCTCTCCAGAAGCTGCCTTTACATAATGCTCCATTGTGCTAAAGGCGTTTATTACAGACTACAGAGATTACTGTTTGGAGGATTGTGTCTTGGTGGAAGGAGCTGTTTGGATCGTCGCAGAGCATTAAAAGACTCAAGAAAAAGCTTCTGTTCTCCGCTGTATATTTCATCAGACACTGAACACAGTGTAACAGTATTGATAACTTGCGTGAGATAAAATATGTCCAAACGTGGGTCTTCTGTAAATCACTGTTTCTACTGTAGTTGCCGTAGTGTTCGCTGAGACTAGCCCTGCTGGTCAGAACGGAAAAAACTAGGTACTCGTTATCGGTAAAAGCTCTGATACCGCGCATTTTTCAGGTATTGGTATCGGCGAAACTGTAAATATAAACGGACATAGCTAAACTGTAACAAAACTGAGTAGCCTTAGTCTGCTTCCTCACACTACTGCAGTATCAGACTGGTATCAGTATCAGCGAGTGCACGAAGACCAAGTATCGGTATCAGGATAAAAGAATTGGTATCGGAAAAACACTAGGAGTTATTGTTGACACCATATTTTGTTTTTTTTTCGTTTTATTTTGTCAGTTCCCTAAATTCAGGCAGAAAAAACACTTTAACAAAGTAATATAATAGCAAAGGTCCAGATGTAACTTTCCGATGGAAGTTTCTGCCATCTGCTTGTCTCTATAGAGTTGTTATATTTTCTTGGAATGTTCCGCAGTATGGCTTTAAATTTGCGCTTGTTTATCTCCATGGAGACAAGCCACCAGGCCAAGAGTCAGATCTGTGGAGAGGAGAAAAAATCTGTAACTGAACACATACAAGATAGACAAGTTTAATGCCATACTGTGGAACATTATTGGCAAAACAATAACATCTCCATGGAGACAAGCAAGTGGCAGCCCCCCCAACACCCCCTTTATGAAGTGTACTCACATTATAATGAGACGCACAGAAACATTACACGAAACAACGGATAAATTACTGATTGCTATTTTAGCCTCTTGGATGTTTTTGGCGTGACATTTACCGGCGCAGTCTTTAAATCCACCTTAAGCTTGTTGCCATGACGACGCCCTCCCGCCCCCCCCCCTCGGCTCCGCCCCAACCCTCGGTGATGGAGCGATCGAGGCACCTGTGCACGGGCGCGGAGGAGCGGGTCTCACGCCAAGGGGCAGGGCTCCGTGTCGAGGGGCGGGGCTCCGGGTCCAGGGGCGGGGCTCTGCTCCACGAGACTCTGACGTCACTCAAACATTACAAATGTTTTCTTAATAAATAAAATCTCAATCGTATCTGAATCATACTCGTAATCATAAGGCTGATCTCAGCGATTCACAAAAAGACGTTTAGTTTGTGGGAGACGAGGCTAAAGCTAAGGCTAAAGCTAATGCTAAAGCTAATGCTAAAGCTAATGCTAACGTAAACACAACTTCTTCCAGTTTATCGTCTGCTTTTTTTGCATTTATTTCATTTCTCTGCTCCTCTACGCAGCATTTTCGCCTTTAAGTAACGCAGTGGGTTTGGCTCATGTTAGATGCAACACGCTCTGGAAATATAACGTTTTCGTCCTTTATACGCGAGTGCCGTGCATCGATAAACAGGAAACAGCTGTTGCGTTCGTGTTTTGTTTTGTTGAGCGGATCGGTTCGACATATAAAGCTGCCATCACTGGAAATGCAGCAGTTTATCACAAGATCAAGTCGGCGTTTGGTGAGAGATTATTATTGTATGTTTACATCTGGTTTCAGCTCGAGTCTGAGTTCTTTCTTGTCCAGTGACACGCACTGAACTGAGACCGATGGGGACGACAGGACTGGACGGGACCTGATGTGCTTATGTGAACGATCTGAACGATTTGAAACGATCTTTTGACCTCTTTTTATTGTTGTGCATATTTTAAACCACTGCCTTTCTCAAAACCTTGTTCTTTTATCTGACTAAATCCAGCGTTCATTTTAAACCTGTTTTTATCCAGCTCTCACTCAGGTTTCAAATCTGGCCACGACAACTGATCCGTTTTCACCCCAGAATGTCTCCACCTCGTGACAATTCCACTCGCTCCCCATTCTTCACACCGCAGACAGACTCGGCGCTGCAGACACAAACGCCAGTGTTGAAGAGCCCATAAATAGTGCCAGTTTAGTTGGAGGCAGAATCTGGAGAAGGTATTTGTGAATGTGTTTTAAGATGTGTTTGTGTGGGCAGGTGCGAGCGAGGAGACAACTGCAGCTACGCAAACAATGTGGCTGCACTGGAAGAATGCACAGTCTCCCTCTCCTCTCCCTCTCTCCTCTCCCTCTCTCCTCTTCTCCTCTTCTCCTCGCACAAAAACAAAAATAACACTTTTATGATGTTCTTGTGAAAATGGGTGCAAACCTGACTTCCTGCTGTTGAGATTTTCCAGCTCGATTTGCACAAATAACATTGTTTATGCCGGTGTTTTTGCACAAAGGAAATCATTGCCCCGTCCAATTATAACAGAGAAAACGAAACAAACTAAACTCGCCGACAAAGGCAGCGGAAAGAGGCTTTGTTTCCAGGCACAGTCCTGCAGTACACGGAACACTCCCACAGTTACTACGGCCTCTTCCTCCTCTGTAACACAATATAAACATTTTAATGCACTTGGATGTAAATATTTAACTATACAATTCTTACTAGGCCTTTAGCTTCAATGATCAAGGTTATGGAAAACATTTCAAGGACGACTTTATACTTCCTGTATCACACAAAACTGACTCTTGTAGCTTTAAACCATGTTCCCATGCTGTTTCCTCCTCAAAAACAGACCTGGAGTTGTGTTTTGTTTCATTCACACATGTTTGAGTAACACTTTATTATTAGTCTGTCTACATCTCCAAAGCTCAAAACGCTCTGTTCCACCTTGTGATGTCATGAAGTGGTAGTTTTCAAGTGAACAGCTCCTTTTACCTTTAGTTCAGTAGAGATTGGAAATTCCAGGACTGAAATGATCCAAATGATTCTAGTGAAGGTGTGTGGAGTTTAAAAACACAGTGGAGCACTTCCTGTATTACAACTTGGTGACATCACAAGGTGGAGTGTGAGTGTTTTCTGTTTGAGAGAAGAACTCAGCCTAAATATGCAGGGTTTGTGTGTTAAAAATGTGTGAATGAAACAAAACACAACTCCAGGTCTGTTTGTGACGAGGAAACAGAGAATCGCATTAGAATTGTCTTTTGGAGATAAACATTTATAATCTCACCTGCTCCTGTTTTGAATGTTTTTAATGGACCTGTGCAGTTCTGTATTTGGTTTTTGTTTGTATTGTTCTGTATTTGAACAGTGTGGGCGTGGTCTCTCATTGGGCTCTCCCTGTACAAATAAAGAGACATGAAAATGAAAGTCATTCCTACCATTGTTTTTGAATAAAGACTAACCTTTGCTTGGTGTTTTGTCTCAGATTCTTATTTTAAAAATGCTAAAAATATTAAAGAGCTGATTTTGTGTTTTCTGGCGACCCCTTTGGTTATTGTTGTCAAAATTCTGATACAACCTCATTCATGTCGACCACAAAAAAACAAACTTATTTCACATGGTAACAAAAAAAGAGAGTTCCCTGCAATACTGTAGTTCCAGTTCTCCACCATAGACTGTCTATATAAATGGACATAGCTAACCTGCTAGCCGCCGCGTTCCAAATAGGAAGTGAGAATGTGCGTACTTCCGGCTCCATCGACTCCGTAACTGCTGCTGTCAGACTCATGTTGGTCTTAAATGTTCGTATTAACCCTCTACATGATCCTGGGGTTTTTATTTCACTATTGTGTCTGTAAATCAACATATGAACATTAATAACAAATCAGGCGCCTTCTTTCCTGTTTGACTGATAACGTTGCTAAGCAGAAGGGGCGTTACCTTCACAGCCTCGCTCCTGATTGGCTCTTTGGTTGCTATGATACTCGCTGTTAGGATTCCAAATATGGAACTTGTCTCCAAATCGTCCCTGTAACTGCTCCGGCCTCGATGAGCTTCATTTGGAGCCGAACGCTGTGGTGACGTCACACTCACTTAGTCACTTCTTTACACAGTTTGTGTTCTCCACATACAGTTCAGGGACAGGACCTTCTTCTTTTGCCAGAGTCCACACAGCACAAAGAAAGTGCCTGAGGAAAATTAATTTGAAGTCATTTTGCAGGATTCAAACCTTTTATACCAAATACTTCCCCTCAGATTCTCCACATATGAAACCTACAGCCTCCACTGCAGTGAAATGATTCACATTCTTTACTTTGTGCCTGAGCCATTATAATAATGTAAAGCAGAGAATCACATGTGCAGACGATTCATTTCTCATAAAAAAACATATTTCATATTTTGTCAAACAGTGGTAACAAAAGCAGAGAGCAGCATTTTGAAAGGAAGTAAACAGGAGTCTGTGCTGTTTCACATGTTTTTTTTTTCTCTCATTGTTTTTTTTATTGATTTTTAAGATTTTAAGAAGCCGCACAGTGAAAATTAAAATAAATGAATAAATACAGACACAGACAAGGAACATAGGTAAATAAGTCCAGACAAACACATGCACTTGTGTACACAAAAACACAAAAACATCGATACCAAAACGCCGAAACACAGAGCCGACTCGATCCACATCAGAACTAGTCTAAGAGCCCCCTTCAAAAGAGACCACTGCCGTCCCCACGACAAACGTTACGCCAAGCATTACACCAAACGTTACACCAAACGTTACACCAAACATTACACCAAACAATACACCAAATGTTACAACAAACATTACACCAAACGTTACACCAAACGTTACGCCAAACATTACACCAAATGTTACGCCAAACGTTACAACAAACATTACGCCAAACGTTACACCAAACGTTACGCCAAACATTACACCAAATGTTACGCCAAACGTTACAACAAACATTACGCCAAACGTTACGCCAAACGTTACGCTAAACGTTACAACAAACATATATATACACACACACACACACACACACATGCGCAAAAATACAAAACAGTATAATACAAGATATTAAAAATAATAATCATTTTACATGTAATTTGAAATAACTTAATTAGCAAAATATTGTAAGTTATTTGACATAAACATCAAGTAGGAAAAAAGAACTTGTGAAACATTTCATTTAAATGATAAAATAGTGGTTTCATTTACATTTTAAGTTCAGACTGATTCAACATAATATTAGCAGCAAAAGATTTGAATAAATAGATATAGAGCCGTGTGACTTCAAAGGCTGCATTTTGACGTCGTGTTCAGAATTCTGATGCTGTTTCCATCGTGAAGCCAGTGCTACATTTGGAGCGAAAATCCTCAAAATCGAAGAGCTTCACAGAGATCAAAGTTTGGATTTGATTTCCCCTAATTTTTGTATTTTTCACTTCATTTAATGTTTAACGCTCATCTGCATTCTGCACATCCTCCCGCTCTGAAAAATAAGTCTACGGAAGAGATAGTGAGAGACGTTTTACAGTTTGTAAGGTCATCAAATCTCAGGACACACGAGCAGGACAAGCACAGGGTCAG
>KN484736.1:0-90678 GCA_000787095.1 Periophthalmodon schlosseri
TATTTATTTATTTATTTTTTTTACATTAAATAATAAAAGCATTACTATTCAGTAAATAATACAATTATAACTATTCTATGCTATAACTGCAAATATTATAAAGTTACCTGCCATCCTAACATAGAAGCTCACATAGTACATAGCTGACTCTAATCCTGCTTCAGTCTGTGTTACTGCACCAAAGTACAGGGAGTGTCCGCAAGTTGTTTTTGCATTGTTAAAACAGTACAAAACCCACAAAGTTCATTTAGTGTGTACTACTACTACTACTACTACTACTACTACTACTACTACTACTACTACTACTATTACTACTACTACCTCTACTACTTATACTGCTACTACCAGTCAAAAGTTTGGTCCCACTTTTTCATTTATTTCGTCTTTATTTCCATGATTACTTGCATTGTTGATTCTTACTGAAGGTATCGAAACTATGAATGAACATATATGGAATGTAGTCAACAAAAAAACTCAAAATAACTCAAAGCTTGATTTAGATAAAAAACAATAAATAAATAACCACTCTTTGCTTTGAACCCTACTTTGCACTTTTGGCATTTCTTGACCCTGACAAGGCACAGCTATGAAGTGAAAACCATTTCAGGAGACTTCATCATGAGAAAGCCAAGGGTTTGCAGCGCTGTCAACAAAGCAAAGGGTGCTAGTTTGGAATAGGATTTGAATATAAAGTATAACAAAATATATTTAGTTGAGTTATTTAACTTTTTATTTGCAACCTAATACTATATATCTTGCATATTATACATATTCGATGTCTTCAGTATGTATATAAAATGTGGAAGGTAGTAAACTTAAAAAAAATAAATAAATAACACTGAATGAAAAGGTGTGTTCAAAGTTTTGACTGGTAGTACTACTACTTTTTACTGTCTTTTCATATGTGCTATTGCTTCTACTCTAGCAGGTATTCAAACTAATAATTATAGGCAGTCATAGTCCATGCAACTTTCTCAGCAGAATACCTTGAATGTTATTTTTTTTTTACCTCTACTTAAAGACAGATCATAGATGAACTACGTGTATAGCAGTTTTACTAGGACTTTGTTGAGAAATATGCCTCATTACTTTCAACCCTGACTGCCCAGTATTGCTGGACAAAAATCCAGGGTGAAACAGGTGATGAGGTGATTTAGTTTTGAATATAAATGGGTTGTTAAATGCTTTTGTATTTTTCACACGTGTAACCACCACCCACTGGTTTGACAGGACCAGCCTTTGCAGAGACATTCCTGAGTTTTACTGGGCTAAGTTTAGACAGTTTAAATGGAGGAATATATTCACCCCAGGCACAAGGCGAGGCCCATGGTTTGATATCAGAAAGAGACACACCCCCATTTTTACATTTCTGACGCCCACTTGATCAACAAGAAGTCAAGACAATAAAGTGTGCAGTTAGTATGTTCACAGTGCAGGTATATGCAGGCTTCTACATGTCTTTGCTTCTGTTACACAGCTGACTATGGAATGGGGCTGTTAATATTTCATAGCTCTACTTCCAGGTTCAGTGGAATTCCTGCCTCATATTATTTTGCCAATTTGATTTTATCCTCCTCCTCCAGAAATGTGGAAAATGCACTTTTTCTTCTACTTAACTGTTACCATTTAATACAAGCTCTTTATAATCAATGTATTTGGAAAGATAGGTACATTGGCTAATAGTGATTATGTTTATGGAACTCGCAATTAACTTCCAGGGTGTTAGTGCATATATACTATTTGTCATATTGTTTTATAATTCAGTTGGTGCACCAGGAGGTTTACTGGTGGAGGCCCCGTGACCTACTATCTTGCATTTATTCATTTACAGGCATTTTTATTTCCAAAAAGATCACCTACTTGTTTTGTGGAACATTCCAGCCAACATCTTCATGGAGAATAGAAGGCTTCAGACCCTCCACCTAAAAACATTGTGCCCCTTAAATACAACATACAATGGCCTATAAATACTTCTGGTTACTCAGATTTGGTTAACATTCAAATATTCAAATAATGTCTCTATCGTATTTCACATTTTTCACCATTTATTACATAATCATAATTGTGCCATAAAGAAATAGCTTTTTCCTGGTTGAATTCATGCTACAGCTTCATTTAATGTCCCGCTACAGGATGACAAGAAGAAGAAAAAGAAGAAGGACAAGGAGATGAAGAAAGATGGAGAATCATATGTTTGGGAAACTGTTATAATCACCCGGGATGGTGAGTTGTCTGTAGTACTTTTAAAAGGAAGTTGAAATTGTCACATGATACAGCATTATTTATCTCAGCAAGGAGTTTGTTGGTTCATCCATAGTAACTGAAAACAGACTGACTCACAGAAAGAACACAATGCTATTATTGAGAGTGAAAAATGAACCACCAACTTCTTGGTTTGAGGGCTAATAAAAATAAAATGAAGATAATCATGACCAAAATGACCTTTTTACACACATTTTCAAGAAGTAGGGCATTAATAATATTGTTGAGTGAAATAATTGTATTTTTTCTTGTAGGAGACAAGATAGTGCAGCAGTCTGCCAAGGTGAGCCAAGTTATATATAGGCAATGTGTATTTTTGTTATACAGAAGTTTAACTATAGTTAAACTGCTTCAGGAACCTGGAGAGAAAAAGGATAAGAAGAAAAAGAAGGACAAGAAGAAGAAAGACAAGAAGAAAAAGGACAAAAAGAAGAAAAAGAAGAAGGTGCATATTTGTGTTAGCTGTAGCATTAGCATTTAAAGTAGATTTTATGCTTTATCATTGTTATCTCCTCCAGGATTCTTCTAGCTCTTCCTCATCTTCATCGTCTTCATCGTCCGACAGCTCGTCCGACAGTGAGGACGACAAGAAGAAGAAGAAAAAGAAAAAAAAGAAGAAGGTATAATTTTAAGTTCATGTTTTACTTTATTTTATCGTTTACTTTTCCCTGTGTTTTATGGATAAAATAGCTCTTATTGTGAGTGGAGTTGCCGCTGCACAGATCTAACCTTTAACTTGGTTGGTGCATCACCAGTTTGACTTCATGGAGATGGATAAGTTTGGCAAAAGAGTGGCATCTCCATGGAAACAAGCTGGTGCACGAACCCTCCGCCACAAAAGTTACATAGTTCACCTTTAGTTGTTCATTGCTCAAGTCAGCCAAACCTTCCAATAACAAAATCACTTTCAAGCATAATAATAACTTTAAATACAATATTAGATAAACTGGTTGTTCATCTACATATTTAGACATTAGTTATGGTTGAATTTAATTAAATATAAAATTGCAAGTTGAACAAAAAGTAATACCATGGTAATAGACAATGCATAATGCTGAAATCATATGTACTGATTAAACTGACTTTATTTTTGACAGGACTCTAGCTCCTCTTCCTCATCCAGCTCCTCCTCCGACAGCGACGACGACAAGAAAAAGAAGAAGAAGAAGAAAGACAAGAAGAAGAAGAAAAAGAAGGACAAGAAAAAGGTGCATATTGTCTCCTGGTAACGCAACAAACATAATTGCACAATTTTTCAAATTGAAATGTTTTTTGCTTTGTTTCTTTATCCAGGACTCGAGCTCTTCGTCTTCTTCATCATCATCTTCATCTGACAGTGAAAAGGACAAGAAGAAAAAGAAGAAGGACAAAAAGAAGAAAAAGAAGAAAGACAAGAAAAAGGTAAAATATTTTGTATGTTTTTAGATGTACCACAAAAATGATTAAACAGTTCTGACATAATATTACCTAAGCATCTCCTAGACATAGTTTGGTGACAGAAATGCTTAGAGTTTCTTATACAACGATTATACTATTGACATTACAGATGCAAAAATTCATAGAAATAATTGCAACTACTAATAAATAATCATTGACTATTTTAATGGTCTTTATCTGGACTATACAGACTCTAAAACACATGTCAAAAGATATTTTACAACAGACAGTGGCATTATACAAACAAAATGGCAAAGAATATGATACATTTTGAATTTTTCAGATATAGCTTAATTTGTAAATGTTCTTTGACTGGTCGATCATTAAATAATTGTTAGTTGCAGCCCCAAATGTCCCAAAATATAATATTAACTGCGATAACTTTAATGCATGGTAAATGCTAAATGGCCACATTTTTATATAGAGCTTCAAAGCGCTTTACATCAAGGAACCACTCACCTATTCACACACACATTCATACACCAGTGTACACAGACACTGGGTGAGGTGGATTAAGTGTCTTGCCCAACACAACAACAGTATTCATCTGTGGGAGCTGGAATCGCATTGCCAACCTGTGGGTCAATGGATCTGACCGCTCAACCAATGATGTTTTATGTCGAGAGCGGGATTCGAACCACCAAACTTCAGATCAGTGGACAGACACTGTCCACTGTGCATTGTAGCTCAAATGACCTACATATGTAACTGTTTTGCACAATTAGTGACTATTTTTTATGATGTATTTCAGGATGAAAAGAAGAAAGAGCTCAGTGGAGAAGGTGAGTTTGTTTCTATTCAGGCTTCTAACATTGTATTTTCTGGAGTTTGTTTGAAAGTGACATTGGTGGTTTCTCTTAATATTTTTTGTGAAACTCGGATTTCTTCCCTTTTATTAAAAAAACCCCTCAAATCAAACCCCTGAAATGTTTTGTTGCCTAATTCGGAAATAGGACTGCATATAAACCTACCAATTTCTTGCAGATATACTGTACATCTCTAACTTAATTAAATGTAACAACAGAAAGTCATTAATCAAAAATAAGCCATAATATTGACCTAAAGACTAAACAAATGTAACTGAATATTTGTGTTGTTTAGATGGTGAGACTCCAGGACCAAGCATCGAGACAGATAAACACATGTATGAAGTTGTTGACACGGTAATATTCACACTTCACTTATCTAATATTAAAAAAATAAAGATAAATTACAAAAGCTAAAAATGTTGTCTCCTCATAGGTCGTTGCAGTTCTCGATGCAAGAGATGAATTTAAAGAGGGTTTGACTGGTATGTAAACTGTGGGTCAAAACTAATTAAGTTATGAAAATTCAGTAGTAATGATTTGTGATGCTGTGCAGATCGGGCAATACCCTTCACTACCGGTATAGACGAGGGCAACCTCACGGATGACGAGGGAGAGGGAGGAAAAGCCGACAAGGACAAGAAGAAGAAGTTGAAGAAGAAGAAAACAGTAATTCAGAACAATATTTACAGCACAATATTATCCAATATTTTTCATTTGATTTAAATGAAAGGTGCACTATGTAACTTTTCTAATTGAGGATCTGCCACCTGCTTGTCTACATGGAGATGTTTTTGCTTTGCCCAAAATATTCCACAATATGGCATTAAACTTGTATCCATGAAGTTAAGCAGGTGGCGCTCCTAGGCCAAGTTACAAGTCAGATCTGTGAAGTATGCATGATTTCCTGAGGCATTTCTCTATCAATAAAAACACCTGTAATTGAAAAACACCATACTGTGGAACATTTCAGGCAAAGCAATAAAGTCTCCATGGAAACAAGCAGGTGGCGAACCCCCCCCACTAGAAAAGTTACATAGTGCACCTTTAAATAAAATAAAAATAAGCTTTTTTTGTGTTTAGCTTTTGTGTGTATTTGTGTAAAAATAATGGCAAAGCGCGGTAATTCACTCTCAGTTTTAATAATACAAAATGGTATATTTGACCCAAGAAATTACTATTACAAAACAAGTACCGGTGCACAGTTTTAGATGATGTGACGGCAGATGTTTTTATTACAATGTATTTTTGTTCCCCAGTTGTTTAGGTTCAACAGATACATAAACTATATTACATTTTGTTGTTTCCTTAGAAGTCTGGCTCTGAGTCAGACAGTGAGGATGAGGATGACAAGAAAAAGAAGAAGAAAAAAAAGGAGAAGAAGAAGAAGAAGGTGAATAAGAATAAAAGTTGCTAACGTTAGCCACTTACTTTAGCAAGAGCTGTTGAAATATCGATAGTTTCCTCATCTCTGCTGAATAATCCAGTCTGTTTGATATTTAACTTGAGATCCATCTTAACAAAAACTTGTATGATTAATATTAGTCCGTAAATACTGTGTCTATCGGATTTGGTCAATATTTATTACAGAAATCAATACTTATAAATAGTGAGTTTTTGTCACCCAAATGCCAGAGTCATGTGACCCGTGGCGAGGAGAAAGTAGGGAGCCGAGTGTCCGAATCTTTGTGAACGAGTGCTAGTCTGCTAAATAGTACAAAGCTATGCAGTTAGTGAGGGGTTCGTGACCAGGGTGGACATTCAGACATAACCATGTTCTTTGTTTATCTGCTCATTATTTTTGACATAGATTTTGACAGAATGTTTTTGTTTGAGCCACAGGACTCCTCCAGCTCCTCCTCTTCATCAGATAGTGATGATGACAAGAAAAAGAAGAAGAAGAAGAAAAAGAAGAAGAAGAAAGTAAAGAAGAAGAAGGTAAAATACTGAACGATTACTAATCACGATTCTATCCCTAAAAGCACAAAAGAATAGACAGGCAAGTTGATTTACATAGCACAACTTGTACACAAAGTAATTCAAAGTGCTACATTCATATAAAATACATAAATAATCATCATAAAATTAACTTTAAGAGAAAAGTCATTCTTTTAGTCTTTTAGTCATATGCACAGCTTAACAGAGGCATTATGAGCTTGGATTTAAACATTGTCAGATAGAGCTTTGTAAAGCCCAGTTCTTCTGCCAGTGTGTTTTTCTTTCTAATGAATTAAAGTAGTTAAACCAGGTTTGAGTTTATAGTTGCTCGTAGTTGCCTTTGCCAAACAGACATGACAAATAAGTACATAGTATTCACTTTCTGCTTCTGAGAATAAGGGAGATGCTAGATTGAGAAAACATTTAATTATTTGCTCTGTAAACAAGTCAATGTTGCAGTGTTGTTTACAAGATGCCAATACAGTTTTGTGGTGTTAAAGGAACACTATGTAACTTCTCTGGGGAAGGGTCCGCCACCTGCCCGTCTCCATGGAGATGTTATTGCTTTGCCTGGAATGTTCTACAAAAACATTTATTTAATTGCAATTGCTTTATTGCTCAAAAATACCTTGAACTTGCCTCTACACAGATCTGCCATGCAACTTGGTGTAGAGGCGTCACCTACATGTCTCCAGGTAGATAGAAAAGTTTAATGCCATACTGTGGAACATTCTAGGCAAAGCAATAACATCTCCATTTAGACAGTCGCATACCGTCCACCAGAAAAGTTACATAGTGCATCTTTCAGTTTAAGTTTATTTTTAGATTAAATTTTGGTTAATTAGTTAGTTAGTTAATTTGATTTCCAGGACTCTAGCAGCTCCTCCTCCTCCTCCTCTTCCTCCTCTTCTGACAGTGACAGTGATGATGACAAGGTAAGATTCTACTAAAATTAAAGGTGTATGTTTCGTCCAATTCAAGTCAATTCAAAATAAAGGTAAAGTGAATTGTATTTTCTTTGTTAAGAAGAAGAAAAAGAAAGATAAGAAAAAGAAGAAGAAGAAAGACAAGAAAAATAAGGTGAGATGTGATATTTCATTAGCTTTAAAGGTCCTATATTACGCAAAATTGACTCTTGGGAGCTTTTAGCCATGTTAGAATGTTGTTACCTCCTCAAAAACATACCTGGAGTTGTGTTTTGTTTCATTCACACATGTTTAAGTAATTCAGCATTATTAGGCTGTTTGCATCCCCAAAGCTCAAAATGCTGTGTTCCACCTTGTGATGTCATGAAGCGGTAGTTTTCAAGTTAACAGCTACTTTTTACCTTTTGTTTAGTAAAGGGCTGATATTATCCAAATGATTCTAGTGAAGGTGTATGGAGTTTAAAAACACAGTGGGGCACTTCCTGTATTACCACATGACATCACAAAGTGTTTTCAGTTTGAGAGAAGAACTCAGCCTAAATATGCAGGATTTGTGTGTTAAACATGTGAATGAAACAAAACAAAACTCCAGGTCTGTCTGTGATGAACATTATAACATAGATCAGAAAACAGAGTAATATAGACCCTTTAATAGAAAACTTTATGTACAAGACCTGGAGATGCCACATTTTAGCATAAATATAGAAAAAAAAACACTGACCTATTTCTATCTATGCAGGATTCTTCTTCTGACTCATCCAGTGACTCTAGTGATGATGAGAAAAAGAAGAAAAAGAAGAAAAAGGACAAGAAGAAGAAGAAAAAGAAGGACAAGAAAAAGGTAAAATATTTTTTGTGTTTTTTTTACATTAGTTTAAAGTACTTTATGTAAGATTGATTTAACTGATTACATAATGGTATATACAGATATTTATCAATTAACCATTACCTTTGACTTCACTTCGCTGCATAATATATTTTACTTAAACCATTTTAATCAATAATTAGAGTCCGTCAGAAACAGTAGCTTCATTATAAGTTTGTACATTTTAGGAGGAGGAGTAGTTGCCTTAATTTCTTTTCTTTTGATATATATCCACCACATAACCATGCATTCTTAATAAATGAAGCGCACAATAACGTTTAATAGACTAACCAATTAATCATGTACACCCAGAGTCTAAGGAATATGGGTAAAACACTGTAGAAAGTGAAACAATTCAAGCAGTAACATGAATAATAAAAAAAACCCCCAAAAAACATGAGATATGAAAAACATTATAAGACCGTATGATTTTAAACATTATAATTTTTTAAAATTTCTTTCCCTTTTGTGCGCAGGATTCATCATCTTCTTCTGATTCGTCCAGTGATTCCAGTGATGATGAAAAAAAGAAGAAAAAGAAGAAGAAGAAAGACAAGAAGAAAAAGAAGGACAAGAAAAAGGTAAAATCTTTCAAGTAATTTTGTCAGTGTTAATGTTCATTGTTGTATTAAA
This sequence comes from Periophthalmodon schlosseri, assembly GCA_000787095.1. Taxonomy (NCBI): domain Eukaryota; kingdom Metazoa; phylum Chordata; class Actinopteri; order Gobiiformes; family Gobiidae; genus Periophthalmodon; species Periophthalmodon schlosseri. The sequence continues at coordinate 8,868 of KN484736.1, forward strand.
ACTATGATTGCAGTTTATACGTACGATTATAAATATACAATCTAACATGTACTGTTTAAATGTTACACTTTTTATTTTAATTGATATGCCATCTGATATGTCCTTTTAATTCCCTAGGATTCTTCATCATCTTCATCTTCGTCCAGTGACTCTAGTGATGACGAGAAGAAGAAAAAGAAGAAAAAGGACAAAAAGAAGAAGAAAAAGAAAGATAAGAAAAAGGTATGTTTGTGTGCTAAAAAAAAAACAAATTCAAATTTGATCAAAACCTGAAAAAGCCGTTTACGTCACTGTATGACCCTTTGGGATTAGAGAGCTTTAACTTCAACTGAAATCCTTCAATAACTTTCATTCACTCTAGTAGATTGTCATAACTAAATCATGTGACCCGCTTTGTTTAGTTACATTTTTTGTTTTGTTTTGTCCAGGATTCTTCTTCTGAATCTTCATCATCTTCATCCTCGTCCAGTGACTCTAGCGATGATGAGAAGAAGAAGAAAAAGAAGAAAAAGGACAAGAAGAAGAAGAAAATGAAAGATAAGAAAAAGGTATGTTTGTGTGCTAAGTAGGGTTGTCAAAAGTATCGAAAATCAGATACTAATTGATAATAATTTTTAAAAAAGTGTCGAAACCAGATATTTATTTTTTTTATTTGAGAAGGAATTGATGCTAAAAAGATTCACATGATAGAAACTTTCCTGAACAGCTTTAGAATGATCTTGAGATGTATCAGAACAAGTATAAGATAGTTTTAATTTAAATACCTACTTTCTCCTTTCACTGTTTGAAAATCAGTAGATTACCATATCTAACCCGTGACCCGCTTTGTTTAGTTACATTTTTTGTTTTGTTTTGTCCAGGATTCTTCTTCTGAATCTTCATCATCTTCATCTTCATCGTCCAGCGACTCTAGCGATGATGAGAAGAAGAAGAAAAAAAAGAAAAAGGACAAAAAGAAGAAGAAAAAGAAGGACAAGAAAAAGGTATCGATGTTGCGGTTTGGACGAGTTTAGATTTATTTAAGTTTTACTTGTTCAAATCTGGGGATATGTCTTAACCCTAATTATAATAAACTGTTACTGTTTAGGATTCGTCATCCTCTTCATCCTCCTCCAGTGACTCCAGTGATGATGAGAAGAAGAAAAAGAAGAAGAAAAAGGACAAGAAGAAGAAGAAAAAGAAAGATAAGAGAAAGGTATTAGATTTGACAGTGTAATCCCTCATTCGTCCAGGAGTCGTATTCAAGACATTTCGGCTCTTATCCAGAAGCCGTTTTCATTTTGAGGGCACTGGCCTGAGACACAAGGATTTATATTAGTCTGAGTTGGGGGCTGGATGGGACCCAAAACGCAAAATGCAAAAAACAGTGTCCAGATGACCACCTTTGAAGCCTTCTCTGTATTAAGATGATTAAGATGTAGTTATGGTAGATATCACTGCACAGTAACACCTCATAAACTGTGAAGTTATTGTGAAAACTAAACTTGGAAAACTTCTGTAGACTGTATTAAGATGATTAAGATGTAGTTATGGTAGATATCACTGCACAGTAACACCTCATAAACTGTGAAGTTATTGTGAAAACTAAACTTGGAAAAAGAAATTATTACTATAACAACATCTTCTTCTTCTATCAAATTTGTTGTGGTTTAAAAGGTTCATTATGTGAGTTTTGGTGGACCTGCTTGTTTCCTTGGAGAGCTCTGCCTGCAATGTTCCACAGTATGTCATTAATCTTGTACATAAACATTTGTAAGCAATTTTTCATGTATTTCTTTCCAGGATTCTTCATCATCTTCGTCATCTTCAAGTGAGGATGACAAAAAGAAGAAAAAGAAGAAGAAAAAGGACAAGAAGAAGAAGAAAAAGAAAGACAAGAAAAAGGTTAAATATAATATACTGTAGTACATAAGAACAGTTACAAAGTACGATTTGATGAGTATGATTTACTAAAAAATATATTTGTGTCTTTCTAGGATTCAGACTCTTCTGGTAGTGACAAAGACAAGAAGAAGAAAGATAAAAAGAAGGTAACAGATATTCTACAGTGATATCGTCTTTAATACAAATTTTATCTCTGTTTATGAACAAAAAGGAATGTATGTATTATCATTTTGAAGTATTGAAACAAAAACAATACATTACCAGTGTCAAATTATAGATTAACAATGACTTTACTTCTTTAAAACCAGGATTCAGGTTCCAGTGACAGTGATAAAGAAAACAAAGACAAGAAAAAGGACAAGGTTGGTTGATTGTTATAATTAAAAATCACATTCATAAAAAAGCTCTAAAGATTCCTCTGTGTTTCTCATAGAGCTGTGGCTCCGGCAGTGACTCTGAGAAGAAGAGTGTAAGTTTGTTTTGTTTGTTTGTGTTGTATTTAGGCCCACACATCTAAGAATATACAGACCACCAGGAGACAGTAGACGCAGTTAATGCTATTTATTGTTGCCATAGTTCTGCAAACATTGGACATGTTGCAGTATATAGTCAGTAAATTAAATGATACTCATAATTCAAAATAATGCTTGGTAGTTCATTAAAATAGGATTCATACACATTGATAATGCATATTGACAACATAATTTGGCAAACATAAACAATTAACTTACATTTGTAATGAAACAAAAGAGGCATGGGCATCAACACAGGAGAATAATAGGCCACAGAAACAAGAAGGCCTACTTCAAACCTGTGGGTGTGGCTCTCTGCTCCCAGGTACCACCATCTTGTGGACAAAGCTCAAACTACTATATCTGATTCCACTGCAGTTCTTGACAATAATAATAATTTAATGCATGAGTCGTATTTTTAACCAAATTGCTCTTTCCTTTTCACTTTGTTCAAAATGACAAATCAGACATCAGATCTGGGGCAGTTTAGAAAATATATTGGTATATATCTGTATCTTTTTATATATAATGATATATGGAAAAACTATCCAGTATCACTGATATCGATAAATTGCCCATCCCTAATAAGAATAACAAACTCAACCATAACCGCTAAATACATTGTGGATTTAGAAATGTAATAAATGTGTCTTGTGATTACAGGAGAGCTCTTTGGGTGAAAAACAGGGGGAGCCTAAACTGGACTCCTCCTCTGAGCTCTCCACTCTGAGCAGCAGCAGCACCGTAAAACCTGGTGCCTCTTCAACTACCACCTCCAGTGTCTCTTTCACCCCTCTGCCCTCCAAACCTGTGGTCAAAATGGATCCTCCCAGCCCCCCCTCTTCCTCCTTTACCAGCCCCCCCTCCTCCTCCTTTTCTGCTGTGACCAACCCCACCTCCACCACTACCACGTTCACCTCCTCTGTGAGCTACTCTAGCCCAGTACGTCGCCCCGCAAGCCCCATGGAGTCACTGATGGGCAGCCCCCGCAGACCCACCACCACCACCACCACCACGACTACGCATCTGACCAGCAGCGACATTCTCAGAAGATATTAGTTTAGATTTCTATTTAGAGATGACATTTTTGGGAATAGAAAAAAATATATAGCTGTAAAAAAAAAGATACAGAAATATTTTTGCTACAATTTGCAACTGGACAATTGGGATATAATCAAAAAACTTTTTCTTTTGAACTTCTGAATTGGCTTTTACAATTTGTATCAAATTGACCAAGTTTAATCTGGACGACTGGAACACAGACAACCAAAATGACTAGGAGAATATGTTCAGATTTTGTTTATCAAATGCAATATCAACTGTTGCCCATAAAGTATATAAAAGGCATACATCTTTGTTCCTTTGTAACTATATTGTCAACCTGCACAACAGCTAGGTACTTCTGACTGGGATCATACCTCAAGATCTGGAGAAGAGACCCAGACACTGTACTGTAGGATTCAAATGGATAAGAGAAAGAGCACACAATTGTACTACTAAGTTACTAAATTCAATTCATTTCAAGTTTATTTATATAGCACATTTAAAACAGTGCTTCAGTGCTTCACATAAAAGTCAGCAAAAAACAAATATACAAAGTGGAACATGAAATATAATGGGCAACAGAGGATATCTTAGTAACTGTCAAAAAATAATGATATAGTTTTAATCTAATCTCAATTGAAATTTAATACTAAGCACCTTTTTAAAATGAAATGTGGGACAGGCCAAATGGGCAAAGCATTAATTTAGTTTTTGTGTCAGAGTTTTGGGGAATTAATGATTACAAGGGATTGAGAAAAGTTACTAAGACGTTCAATGAATTATGCAAAGAGAGTGCAGTCAGTGGATTACTACAGAATAAAAGAGGCCTGAGTTGTTTTATGGTGAATTTAAAATACTGATGTGGTTTACATGCTCATTAGGCCTACTACCTAATCAAGACATGTGAAAATCAGGAGATAAATACTATGATGTGTGGATGATTTGTTTGTTCTGTCCTGAAGGAAATAAAGAATGACAAAAGACTAACTCGTGTCTGTCTTCACATGTGACATGTGATTTGGGTTTAGTACAGTGTTGCTTAATCATATATTTTTTAGGTTTTTACTATTTTTACATAATGGGTCTTAGTAAATGGTCTCACATTTTAGCCTCTCATCCAGTTCTGAACTCTCATGACAGATTAATTATACTGTATCGTATTACAATAAATTACAATATAAATATAGTATAACAAAAGTTATACCAGGCACCATTTAAAGACATAAAAATATGAACTGGTATTTAGAAAATAGAATAGAATTACAGCTATTAACAAACTGTATGTAAGATTTAAATCTAAAATTTTCTCCACATACAAAGCATGTTCAAATAAAATATAGCTTTTACTGATAACAATTCTAATGCTGATTTATTCCTATTTACAAAAAACACTGGACATGATGTCCCATTTATTTATAATTTAGTGTTTTTGCTCAGTTTCAATGCTGAAATCCAGTTGGTTTAATAAAAAGAACTCTCTCTGATCTGAATCCTCTCTATAAACCCAGCACCTGCAGCCAATCGTGAATCAGTGCTAGTGCAGCCTCTGCAGCTCAGTGAGTGAATTCTGGAGGTTCTGCGCGTGCACGTGTCCTCTATCTACAGGTTTAGGCTCTGGTAACCCGGATTCAGTTGTGATTGTAGTACATAAAGTCAACGCAACAATCCAGTCAATCAAGTGTTAAAATATTTTGAGGCTCTTCCTTTTCGGGCGTGATTGGGGTGTGGCCTGACTGGTCACGTGACACAGGTGCGGTTTGGACAGGTTTTCTGTCAAAATTCCTCCTGCTTCGTCTGCGCTTCAGCAGTGTGTTTAGACTCGCAGAGAAGATGGATCTGTCAGACGGTAAGATATTTATATACATATCTGTACAGTCGCCAATTTCCTACTTGGTAAAATGCCTCAGAAATGCCCATGTAGTTGTTTATGTTCTGTTGGCTCGATGTTATTGACGAGTGATCTAATGCTCTGAAAATGTGAAACTGTTTTGTTTTGTGCAGCTTTGGGAGTTAAGGAGGAGACGGTGACGAAGGAGCAGGGCCACAAGGATGAATTTAGTTTTCCTTGGAGCAAAAAGAAGGACAAGGTAAAGAAAAATATGCAGCCTATTTTACAGCATTAGTTTATAAGATTTAAGCACATCTCAGGGAATGCCTTTAAATCACACTGAATGTATAATAGTGCAACTTGTAAAACAATTTTGTCTATTGTTGGCCTGTTGTGGTCTAGTTAACATAGGCTACATAATATATTTTGATTGAACCATTTTAGTATAAGGTTCTGAATATGCCTATACTTAGACATGCGTCATAGTTTAATACAATGATTCAATGATTCAACTTAAATGGTTTTAGGATGGTGGTGGTAAATCTGACAGCAAAGGCAAAGACAAGGATAAGTCCCACGACAAGGATAAGTCCCATAAGTCGGACAAGTCGGATAAGGACAAACACAAACACAAAGATGGAGACAAGAAGAAAGACAAGAAAGAGAAGAAAGGGGGGAACTCTTCATCTTCATCTTCATCTTCCTCCAGCGACGAGGTACTAACAACACTATACTGAACACCTAACCTGCCTGCGGTATCAGACGTCTAACAGTAGTAGTTGTGGAAGTTGAAGTAGTCATAACTTTTTTTACTTTCTTTCTGCTTATCCTGTACTTTTAAATTTAATTTTGTTGGTCACATAACAAGACCAAACTACTAGACAGTACGTAGTAATATTGATTAGAAAATAGTATTGCTCTGCCAAGTTGGTAACCAAGTAAAATTGATAGTTATATTGTTCATTATATAGGTATTAATAAAGGCAGTCACCAATGCTGCAGTAAGAGTGTGTCAAAATCAATATAAAATGAATTGTATTTATTAAGGAAGTAATATTACCTATTAAAAATATTGCTTATTACCTCTTTACACTAACACAGCAATGACAGGTCAGTTGGTTTCTGACTATGTAAAACAGGTTTAATCGACTCATTTTCTAGTTTTGTCCGATTTCCATGCTGTAGCAGTAGATTCTGGGTGTAAGTCCACACTAAATGTAGTCGGACTGGTGGCATACCCGTCACACCTGGTTTCAGGACCGACAACTCAAACTCATTTATTCAAAGATCTGTGTGGTTCATCTAAAACAAGTGATACCTGATAGTCCAGTTTTAGTCTGACACGCCTTGCCCTCTTCTCTGAACTCTCATTCCATTAATAGTACCTGTGTTTATTATGACCACAGCTTTATAAAATGGTACAGATATCGCACAACTACTTTAATACTTTCCTTGTAATGGCAAATATGTTTAGTATTTTATTTTCACTGATTTAGTTACAAAGCAAGCATAAAACATTATGGAAGCTGATCTAGTAGAAGTTATAATTCAATTCAAGTTTATCCAACACATTTAAAACAAGTTAAGCTGACCGTAGTGCTTCACAAAAAAACACACACACAAAAACATAATAGATATTTACTTGTAATATTGAATAACAAATGTATTTTTTCTTTCCCGTATTTTAGTTACGTAAGTAAAATCATAGTAGCTTTTGTAGTTGGTAGGCTTATGTGTAATAGTAAATAGTTGTAGCAGTAATAGTAATAGTAGCTCTTGTAGTAGGAGTAGTAGTAGTAATGGCAGTAGATGTTAGCAACTGTAGTAGTAGTTGTTGTTGTAGAAGTTGGAGTATATAAATATTAGCTGTTATATTAGCAGTAATCACTGTTTATTGATATTGGAAACAGTTCACCGTTGCACACACACTACATCAAAACTGGGACTAAACCTGCTGGACTAGACCAGGACTAGAGCAGGACCCAACCTGGTCCACATTAGGACTATATTGGGTTCCAATCAGGACCAAACTAGGAGGTGTGAGGATATCCTAAAGGGTTATGGTTGTTCCTTTTCCTTTTATACTTGATATTATAGTCTAATCGTTATGTAGTTATGTTTCTCGAGTACACTTTTGTATCTCTGCCACCCCTTTGTTGTAGTAATGGTTGTCTATGCAAATTTTATGAGCCAAACAGACTGAACATATCAGACCATACGAGAGACAATATATAGGTCTACAGTACCAGGTGAGCAGAGTTGCAAAAGCCCTGTTGCCTGGACTCCTCCTCACTGTGGAACGTATTTTCAGTCTGTCATGACCTGACTTCACCTGGTGACTACATTACACCACTTCTGCTTAATTCATTCCTTTAATTGTCCCATAAACATCAAGTCATATGACAGGTTTCATGTTTTTCTAATTACTTGGTTTGGTGGAACAGTTTTACTTGAAATTAAAAAGTTGAAAAGTACAAGAATACAGGAAGTAGTTGGGAGTTCTACAATGGAATACCTCCATCTATGTCATCAACGCTCCATCAAAATGAAAAAAAAAAAAATATATATATATAATTTTGACATGTTTTGACCATGGTTAACATTATGGTTGCTAGGTAACAGTTATAGAATTACCTCTACTGTATGTCACATGAGCTGTCCAACCAGGAAGTAAAATTATATTCACACCATTATGTTTTTCATAATGGTTTTAACTGTGTTTTAGTGAAATGACAACTCTAACTTCTTATATACACTTTAAATTAGTTCTGTTCCTATATTAAGATAATTTTTTTCACGTGTTTTTTGCAGGATTGAAGTTTCCCCGTTGACCCATCCGCTCATCTAATCTACTGTAATTATTGCTACGTCAAAAGATATTATGCTTCATTGTACGTTTAGTGCCTTTGTTTCTGTTGTCTCATCATTCTAGTCATGGAAACAGTAGATGTGTATCAGTACTGTGTAGATTGAGATAAATAAATGTTATGACAACTGCAAAACATGCTTTACAAGTCCTCTGTCTAGTGTATGCATGTGTTCTTATCACCACAAGATGGCAGCATATCACATTCAGACAATACAGTAAATGGACCTGCATTCTGTGATACAATTTGAAATTTTAAATATAGCTTTTAGTTATATTTTAATAGAAAGATAGAAAGTTGAAAGAAGGTGTTAGCAGTACATAATCTAAAAAAATATCTTACTGGAATAGCAGTATATTTTATATTGCAATACAATATATATTAAGGTTAAATTTTTGTTATTAGTTTAGTAATTGTCCTTCTGCTAATATTTTGAACTAAATAATAACACGCAATTTATAATCACATTTCTCACAGGTTTTTACAAAATCTAAATGTTCTTACAACTTTTTTCTACACCATTGTTTTATTTGTTGAGGATCTCCTTCAGTGTGGTGAATATTTGATGCAGGTGCAGAGGAAGAAAAATGGAGTGGTTTCAGGGCAAATCAATAATAAATCACGAGGACATCTTTCCTGCGACTCAACGGAAATCCAATTCATCAGATCCATCATGGTCAAAAGTGTGATATGAAACCTGAAAGGGCTGTACAAGACCCAAATCAGCTTAACCGACCTGTGATCATTCATTCAGGATGTTTTTGAGTATGTACTAAACAAAAACAAAACATTTTATTCAACATATTTCCGTTAGTTATTTTAGTATTTAGTCTTTTTAAGAAGATGCATCTAGTCAGAACCAAATTGTAAAACCTAGGAAGGGCAATTCAGTTGAAATGTCAAGGGTTTTTTGTCCACCTCCACATAAATAGTTTTATACTTCATAAGACAAGGAAAGAGAAGACAGATATTTGGATTAAAAACATAAATAAAAATATTTGTTTACCACTAAAACGTACTTTTAAGACTGGGGGGCCAATGGGAAAAAGATTACTGGGGAACAGTTTGGCTTTGACTTTTCATTTGACTTTTTTTTCATAATCAAATTCCACTGTCAATACCTCAATATTTAAAACAAATATTTGAGTACAGAATATGACCTGTTATCCTATAAGCAGCACTTCCATCTTATGCTTCATCAAACTTATTTCCACAGATCACACCTGTAACTTGGTCTAGTGCAGCGTCTGGGTGAGAAGGGCAAATGAATCTAGAGGATGCAACACATTACATAAGGCATGGCTTACTAATCCCACAAAATGTAAAATTCAGGACTTCCTTCCAGATGATGGGCTGTTTTTAGTTATATCCGGTTCAGAACGTTGACAGGATTAGGCAGTTGATAGGTGAGCTCATGCGTTTTTGTCTTTGACCTAAAAATGTCTCATAATTCATGAATGGGAACTCTTTTCAAAATGCCACAAAACCATTTTTAGTAACAATTTAAAGGTGCCTTGTGTGACTTTTCTGATTGAGGGTCCTCCACTGCTCGCTCCATGGAGATGTTATTGCTGTACCTATAGAATGTTCCACAGTAAGGCACTGAACATATCTATCTTCCATGTATTCAATTATGGGAGTTTGATTGCTCCAAAATACAAGCAATAACATCTCCAGGTGCAAATTTGTGAGAGCAGACAAATTACTCTTAAAGTGAATTGTGTAACTATTGCTGGTGGAGGGAAGAATCTGCCACCTGTTTTTTTTTTTTTTTTGCAGTTTCCACAAAGCACTGTAGCTGCACAGGTGGAAAGCAACACACAAAGCCACCTGCCAATATGTGAAAATGAGCTCTACTTTTGAATGTTCTTGAATCTTAAAAGATCTCAGAAATGTGTGAAAAGGTGAACTGAGCTGTAGGTGTGTTAGAGACCTGTGAAATACACCTAGAGCTCCTTCTGTCGCAGTGATGTTCCAATGACATTTCAATTACAAATTATCCAAATGACTCAGTGCTATTATGGGCCTGATATAGCAGCAACATTATTCACTGGGGCTCAAACTGAGAATTATAAGCAGAAAAAAACGTGTTTATGGCAAGAAATCAGAGCATTTTCTACATCTTGTACGTGACGGTGACTAATCTTATTGTTTGGGAGGAAAAGGAAGAAAGGATAAAATTATGAATTCTTTTGTTCTCTCGTGTTGAGGACTGAAGACTAAGCCACTGGTTTTGACACTAGGGGGTGCACGTGTCTCTCTGTCCATGGTTCGCTCGAGGATGGCGTCATTGGTCTCTCAGCAACAGCCCGGGCTCCAATCACTGCTCCAGAGAACTGTCAAGCTGCGCAGACACGCACGGATCAAAGCGGAGGTCCTGTGGATTAGAATGAAAATAAAGGGTCTACATTAAACTACTGTTTCACTATAAACTCTGTTAGGGTGAGGCTTTAGTCTTGAAAACAAGTTCTCAAATTTGGTGACCTAGTTATGTTGTTTATGTCTGCTGATTTTTCAGTGTACATAGGCCTAAGTAAACTTTTTTTTTCTTTTTGTCAAAAGGTCTATTTTATGTTGCCTACATTTTGAAGGCCTAGGCCTAAATATTATTCCTACTATATAGTCTGTATAGTAGTCGGCTATATAGGCTTGCTCTTCAAGTGTTTAATAAAGTAATTTGGCAATGAACTACATCCACACATCCGTGCAAGTCATCAAGGTTAGAGTCTGGACCTCTCCACTGCATTTGGCATTTGTTGTTCCACCTGCTGAGCCATGGAAAGACCTCAAATAAAAAGCTTGCTTCTTTCGCCTTTTTGACTGTAATTCTAGACAAACCACAGTCACAGCATATATCAGAATTAGAGGAAAAAAAAATCACAAGCTAGAAATGTGCTTTGGTGCAAATATAGGTCTAGGTCATATAATATAACAGGTGGGCCTAAATATAAATGAAATGCCCTAATATGTGCATAAAAAATAAAAAACTTTGTGCCTGATGTTTGAATCACAATAAGCTTATTCATCTTAATAGGCTTATTTTTTTACCCAAATAAAGATTCTTTTTAACAGATCAGTGTGTTGTGTTGATACCCTGACATGTCTCAGATGCCTTCTGCATCCTTAGTAAAAGCCTAAGTTAATTCTGTCAACTGGACAAAAAGTTGTAGGAGTGAAGACGTTTCACTGCTCACTGCTCATCCAAGCCGCTTCTTCATATCTGGTCATATTACTGGTGGACACTGCCTTTTGCATCCTTCTTCAGAAGGGTCACGTGATGTCACAGTGACGTGCCTTGCCAACTGATTTACACAGATGTTGGCACCTTTCTCCTTTGGTAGAGGAATAGCGCCACCTGCAGTCCGACTTCTCCAGGACAGCATCCTAGGTCCTTGAACGATAGGTCCCCTCGTCCCTGTTTTTTGTCCTGTTGGCTCGTTTCCGGATCTCAATAACCTCCTTAATCCAACGTTTGTCTGTTGTCCTCCATCCCAATTATTTTTGCTCTTTCTTAGTCCATGATATGCCTCTCTCTCCTGCAGTGATCTGTGGGCGATCACAGGCTTATTTTTAAATATTAAAATGTCATTGCCCTTTCCCTCTCTTTTATAAGTAGCTGTAGCCTGATCTTTGCTCCACATTCAAACTGTTCCACTAAGTGATAATAATCTTGTGTCTCTTTTATTGTGAAATGAGTGGGCCCGGAAGTCCCACGGCCTTTCACATTTTGCTCTTTGCGCTCGCGGCAAGGCGCTCGGCTGCAGCAGCAGAACACGAGAAAGCATGGAGCGCAACAAGACGCACGGGAGACACTCGCCAAACGGACTGTGGACAAGCGGCACGCACTGACGCCTTCAGCAGCGACAGAAGGACGGCCTCTCCAACCCAACAGGTGGACTCCGCGCTCGCCCAGACGAGCGGAGAAATCACAGCGAGAGTGTGACTGTACTTCAAGTGAGCAGCCACCAAAGAAGGAGCAGGAGGAGACAGTAGCGAGACTGTGGATGAATATTACAGCTTCTAATAATTTTAAGGTCTTGATCTTTTTGCATTTGGGAATATTGTTGGAATGACTTGCTTTGATTTGCTGCTTGGCTTGATATCAATTCGCTGCTGCAAAAGACTGTCACTTTTGCTGAAGTGAACTAAGGTCGACTCCAGAAAAGAGCGAAGCGAGTGGGCTCCAAGTGAGGACGCACGCACGGGACACGCGCCACCAGGAACCATGGTGAAGTTTCACAACTCGGACCTATGGATAGCCTGGATGGTGCTTTTCTGCACGGGGGGTAAGTCTGCTCTCTTCAACAACTCACAACTTTCTTACGGCAATGGGAACGTGCACTACTACTAAGCTGTTGAATCACGTGGAAATAAATCACTACTACTACAATACGATCAGCATTTCGACAATAGCAGATGCGAAGGGAATTACATTGTGCTACAGCAGGTCAAACAAGCACAAACGCGTGCCATTGCCATTTGATCCATCTTCTTAATACAGTATGTTTGGATCACGTTGACAAATCCCCTTGCATTTCCATAAAAAAAAACAAAAACTAAGCACCGATTTGGAATCACTTTTCCCCGTGAAGTCGCTCTGTGGTCCCCAGTGGTCTGCCCCGTGCGTCTTTCTGCTTACACAACGCTAATGCTCTCCAAATTGTACAGTAATAGCGTGCGTCTGGTTCGCTTTTACGTAGCGTTGCTTGGTGGGAGTGTTTTGAAATAGAAATGGAGCAGACGGTAGAGGGCTGCGCTGGTAATCCGCCCGATTAACGAGAGGCGAGGCATGGGGAGCAGACAGTAGCAGCAGGTGGACCCAAGAGCAGGGAAATCGCTATACATTTCTATATTATCCACAGGGGAATTAGACTCAAGGGTCATATACGAAGGATGTTGCGTGCATTGTTTGGCGATGCTTAGGTTTGCTTGACCTTATCTTACGTTTAAGTGCAGCAGTTGTGATTATGTCTCTAGTAATCCCCCTATATCCTCTAAAGAACAAGTAGTAGCAATGTGACTTGAGTGACTTCAGTAAGTTGGACGTGTGTAGTGGAGTGGGGTTTACTAACAACAGCTCACGTAGGTTGCTTGAAGTGAAGGGCTTTTTATTCAAAATTATAATCTACTTTTAAAATTACGCTTTGCTTAATTTATACAGTGTTAATGTATTAATTTATACATTAATTTCTATAGTTAGGCCTTAGTGTTTTATATCTTTATATGTCATTTCATACTATCCTATATGAACTTACACTTTCAGACATGTTACACACTACAAAATAAATGACACTATAAATATTTTAGTTTTGCTGCACTCGTATCAGCAAAACTAATTCGATTGAAAAGAGTATAAACAACCTTTGACATTTATTACACATATATAAAGCACCTAAATGAAACTTTAAATTAACATGGCAACTATTCAGATTGCCATGTTATGAGAGATTGTATTGATGCTGAACTGAAAGTGCTTGAATCAACTAAAATATAACGGCAAGTGTTCAGTCTGGTGCAAAATCCACAATTTACAACTCTTGACAACTCTTAAAAAATAATATGCACCTATTGTATATTAAACATTTTATAAAGCCTAACCAATGAGACAAGGATAAGTTAAGTTGTAACCACTTGTGCTCTGACTGAATCCTGTTTAGGTACATCTATTTGAGTTTTGACAAAATAACTTTAGGTGAGTGGAGGCACAACTGTTAACTGCCCTGAATGTCCCCTGATCCTTTGTTTCTTTATTTGTATTACAGCAGCATAGCAGCACTGCAGAAAAATGCTTTGATAGTCGCCAACTGTCCCTCCGAGCCTCAGTCGTGTCAGGAACCCAACCACTTCCCTTTAGAGACGCAGAGCCGCCGTAGTGACACATCCATTTGGACACTAGCCTCGTCCTGATTGAATTAAGTCGGTGATTGTCCAGGTGCTCCGTGCGGCTGCTCACATTTAGCTCTATATAAAAGTGGAAGACGAGGGGGGGCCGCCAAAGACACGGTCCTGGGTGGTCTGAGAAATGTCCGATTAAGTGGCCCAAATGAAAACAGTAAATTGTGGTCTCCTGTACGGTTAGAGTCAAAGTGAGGAGGAGTGTGGTGGGCAGTTGTTAGATAAGATATAAGATAACTTATTTGTCCCACAAGGATATTTCAGTGTTGCAATGCAAAGTACAAACTCAGCAGAAGAATAGAAAATAAATGGACTGAAATGTAACAGTTTAAAACATACTTTGAATAAAATTAAGATACAGGTAAAGCTACAAGGCTCCTAAGACTCCTAAGACTACTATGACTACTAAGACTTCTAAGGGAAAGAAAAGGCCCTCCTATACCAACATGTGATACCTGTGGTCTAATGGATCAATTTAAAACAACAAAATTTAAAACAAAAATGGCTGTATGAATTTATGCAGGAGGCAGTAAATAACAGCATCTGGTGTCGTCTACAGTGTAACTCATAAAATAAGAATGTGGAAAAGTGTACAAGGTTAAGAATACTAATATAATCTTATTAAACAAGCTTTTATAAATTAGGTGTAAAGTAGCAGTAGTAGTAGTAGTAAAAGGAGTAAAAGTTGCAGTAGTTAAAGTAGTAGTAGTAGTAGTAGTTGTAGTAGTAGCATAACTCACACAGATTGAACACGAGATTAAATTAACTCCAGGACCGTGGCGTGTATAGGACCGTCTGTAGAGTTTACAAGTTATCCATGTCTGCGTTTGTTTCCTTTTAAGAACAAAAGTTATAATGAATAACTAAAATATTCCCCATAAAAGAACAGTATGTTGGGGTAAATCTAAAGCTTAATTAGCCACTGTGTACACTGCCATATGTTGACAATTCCTGGGAAAAGCTGCATCAACTGAGGCTGGGCGATATGACAATAAAAATAAAACCGTGTTCTCATCCCTGTGACTATATGCTATTTGTGTAAAATCACCTTGTCGTGATTCCCTGATTTTTTTGTTTAATGCCGCTCTGTGGTCAAAAACAAACACTTTCAACCACACACTCCTATTGTTGAGGCTCCATCATGCTCTCAGTGAGTGACAGCTGGATTTAACACAATCACAGTGAAGCGTAAACGCTCAGAAACAGCAGATAGCTTTAGTTACCTCTTAAACACTGTAAAAGATACTAAGTACACAAGAATCGTGATAAAATCGAAATCGTGGTCTGGCTCTAAGAGAATCGTGATATGATTTTTTTGGCATATCAGCCACCCCTGCACGGAACATTGCACTTGTTTAACTTCAGTGCCCACATTAATAATTAGTATTCGTCTTACTCAGCTGTTGGCTCAAATAGACTTGTTCACACAAACTTCCTCCTCAGGACACTTTCTCCTGTCTCTGTCCTGTAGCGTTGCTCGTGTTGCTATAAATAACTCCATTTGAACAAACACTATTGATTGTGGTTGCTTGTTTTGGCTGTGCGCTCCGACCTCCACTTTATACATGTCACACTCATTGTCACTGCATTGACCTGATCAGTTGGTTATGTTAAAACAGTCATCACTTACTATAGCCTCTATTGATTTAACTTTTGTGCTATGAAATCACCTCTCTACCACTGCGAGTCAGTCTGAATATATTGTATGGATGTGTACGGACCATAGACTGTATAAAGAAGTGGACTAAGAGAGTGTGACGTCATCCGTAGCGTTCGGCTCCAGTCAAATGAAGCTCATCGAGGCTAGAGCAGTTATAGGGATGAATTTGGAGCCGAGTTCCATATTTAGAATTCAGACCGCGAGTGTTATAGCAACTAAAGAGTCAATCTGGACCGAGGCTGCTGAAGGTAACGCCCCTTCTCGCCCAACGCTTAGCAACATTGTGAATCAAAGCAGCAGTTATGGAGAAAGGGGCGACAGTTTTTCTGTAGAAAGTGAACTGGAGCCGGTGGAGCCGGAGGCGCGCCTTCCTGTTGTACTAATCCAGGTTTAGTTCCGGGTTAGTCCCAGTTAGTCTCAATTTAGCCCTAATTTTGATGTGGTCTATGTGCAAGTGTGCAACGCAATGGCACAGTGGTTTAGCCTCTGCCTCACAGCAAGAACATACTGGGTTCTATTTCTGTACAACACGGCAACTTGTTGTGTGGAGTTTGGAGGTTTTGCACGTTCTTGTCGTGTCATCTGTCGTCTTTGTTCCCCTACAATAGATGTACAATAGACCCCTTGTAAATTAGATACTCAATTACAGTGTGATTTGCCAGTTCTGTGAAGGTTAAAAGGTTTGAAGTTCCAATTGGTTTTGGTCCTGGGTCCTATCTCTCAATGATAAAGATTAACCAGCCTTATACAATATAATGTCTTTGGATAACTGAACAAGTGTCATTTTGTGTCCAGTTCAAATGAGGGCTCCTCCATCTTGTCCTGTTCCTGGCCATCAAGCTCTGCATAAATATTTCATCGTTTCAATCCCACTTATCAAAGTCAGGCGGCCTTGAAGGAGTGCAGGAAGTTTCTAGAAGTAAAATGTTAAGCGTCATCTATCTATGCTAATAAAGTTAGTGGTTCAAAATATTGTCAGTAGAATTCCCTATGGCCCGTAGCAGTGTGTCTGACCGATTCGCTCAGAATGACAAGGACTTCAGTCAAATCAATTCTGTAAATGAATTTGGAGAAGGAGGTGACCGACTTTGAACTGTTCAACCAACGTGGTTTGTTTTTCTGTTGGCATAATAAGAGCTTATGCAACAGCTGAAATTAGTACACAGTCCAATGTTCGTTGTTGTTTTTGTTTAATCTGGTACTGTTGTAATTAGGCCTGTCACGATAATCACTATATTAACTTATAGTTCAATATATGAAAGCTGGAACAGTATGTTTTTTGGGGTCAATATTTATAGTGTGTACATTTTCTTTGGACTACGGGGAACGTTTTGGTTATTTTTTGGTTATACAATAAGATTTAAGCTGTAAAAGGTTGAGTTAATGACTTTTATGATTCATTACTGATGCAAACTAAGTACTATAGCGTTTCATTCTGCTGTTTATTTATCACAGCTCATGATTTTTAACAATATTGTGGATTTAGAATAGTTAGTTTTTTGTGGTTTAAATCTGCTCTTGGGTTTTTGTGTCAGTGGCATAAATTAGTTTCAATCTTATCGTTTATTCTCTGTATTTACTTTAGAAATATATCGAACTTCAAAATGTGTTATCGTGACAGGCCTAGTCCTGATATTTATTGTGTACAGTGAACAAATTCATTGCATTTTTGGAACACTAACTTTGCCTAAGCTAATTTTTATATAGTTTGAGCCTGAAAATGAATCCATGTGGATATTAACAATGTGCATAATGTTTTGTGAGAGGTGGGGATGAGGGATGAGATCTAATTTTCACATAGCAAAAGTGAGAAGTAGGTATTTAAATATCTCAGCTTTAAGTTACTTTTAATTTATTGTGACTATATTTTATTAGGATTACCAATAGCTTATATCGCTGATTTCTTCAGATTTTGGATCAAGCAAATGGAAAAATACTGACTTGTAAAGATCCAAATTGCCATCAGGACATTCAGATGGGCGGTGTTTATCCTACTATAAGAGACCACCACCCTGTCAATCAAATTATGTGGTGCTAATCACCTATCATCAAAACGAGCATCGTCACCAGCTCCATACTCCATAAGAAACGCTGCTTCTCCAGTAAACAAGACAGGACAGACGCAGAAACTGTCCCAGCTCAAGAGTAAATTATACTAGTGTTTGTAAATTTAAATAAAATGTATGTTAATGCTTAGTGGCACTTTGTAAGTAGACAAAATGCAAGGCAAACAGTTTATATAAAGCTGTTAGCATTATTAGTTTCACAGATAAATTGAATTGTGCTGTAGAGCAGTGAGTGAAAGTTGCTCCAGTGTGACTGTTGATTTTGTCTTCTCCTGGTTTAATTAAGAAGCACACCCGAACCACAGACTTTTTACTTTTACTTCACTACATTTGAGAGCAGGTATCTGTTATTTCTTCTCCGCTACATTTTTGAACGGGACTGAGAAGTAAAAGTATTTTTTATTATTGTTTGAGACCTGCTGAAAAGGCCGAGAGGTTTATTTTTAACACATTTCGTAGTTTGAGCAAACAAAAATACACAAATAAAAACAGCTAGAAAAAAACCCTCTTGATTCAGTTGTTTCTGTTGAACAAAATTCAGCACAAATCCTTATCAAAATCAATACATTTTAAGCTTTATTTGATCTCAAAATCTACATGAAATAGTTTACTACTAGTACATTTTTAAATGGTTACTTTAATACTTTTACTTATGTGACAAAATTGAGTACTTCTTCCACCACTGCTATTAGGTCATAACATATGTAGAACTCATAACAGCAAGTGATAAGGCCTGAATATAAAATGAAACTATAACAACTATAAGCTCACTTACTGTAATTAAAATATGTTCATGAGGTATTTTTCATCTGTGTTTAAAACAATATTAAATAACAATAGAATATCATTACCAATAATGATGAATGTATACAATCTATAACCATGTTTTTCTCCTGCAGTGCGTGATCAAGTGTGTGCATGTACATGGCCAAAGCAGTAAACCAGGAGAAACTCTGGATGGGGGAGTTGTTGGGTTGTGCTTCTGCCTCTCAACAAAGAGGTTATGGGTTCAATTCTCTGCTTATTCACTTACTTACATACATTACATTTGGTATTTTTACCCTAACCATAGCCTGAAAGCTATAATGTTTCACCCCACGTGTCAGTCACCCATAACTGGACAGGCAATATAAAGGTGCATAAATCACATTGAATCTTACCATTGTTAATTTCCATAGGTCCAATATGTGGAGCCTGGTTGCACATGAGTTCACTAAGGGACAGCACTGATTAGTTGCAATAATTACCGCTGGTGAAATGAGCTGGTCATGTAAAGACTGTTTTATAACTTATATGTAATCATCCAGCCTATGTATTAAAAGCATTCATTTCACTTTGGTAACCAGTTCAGCGAATAAACCTAATTAAAAGTTTAAGCGTGTGATGGATATGGAAAATATGCATGGCCAGGCCTATTCAAATAACAACAAAGAACTGATCGGATATGTAACTTATACAACACTTAGGCTATTGTCTAGTAATGGTCCGTACGCTGGTTGGATATTGATAGCTCTGGTAAAATGGGAGACAGTACACAAAGAAACAATGAAGTGTTTACAACTGCTCCATTGTTTTGTTGTGTTTTAATTTTTATAAACTCCATTTTCAAGTTGTACGTTTATACAGCTACAGATGCTCCAGGCCCTTTGCAAACTATTAACAAAATAAGCACTATCTCAAGTCTATTCCTGTTACTAAATATAATGGTAACAGGAAAATACTAAAATGTCAAACTCAATTTTGATACTAAGGAATAGAAAAAAAACCACTCTTTATTTAGACAATGGAATGTCATTTTCAATTGATTAAATCATTTTCTTTTATATTACCATGTGGCCTTACATCTGTGTAATCCCTCAGTCGTCCAGGTAGGTTCCATAGTGGTCCATAGGCGTCTATACTTATACTTATACTTAGGTCTTAGGTCTTATACTTGTTCTGCTACATCTCAAGATCATTAAAGCAATTCAGGAAAAGGTTCATTTCTATCCTGTGAATGTGACTATGTTAGTATCAGTACTTGTTCAAATGAGTATCTAGTTTTGATACTAGTTTTCGTGATGGTTAGTATCTGTTTTTTGACAACCCTAATTCCTGTTATTCCTAACTCTAACATAGACAAGACAGTATAAAAATTGTTTAAAAAAGAATAAAGCTAAAATGCAGCACAAAAGGACATGCATGGAATAAATATCTCTCTATGCTCTTTTAACTTCAGAAACATACCCGGAGTCGTGTTTTGTTTCATTTACACATGTTTAACACACAAACCCTGCATATTTAGGCTGAGTTCTTCTCTTAAACAAAAAACACTCATATTATGATGTCACTAGACTCATTTGGATGATTTCAGCCCTGGAATTGCCAATCTCTACCACAAACGGTACCTGTTAACTTGAAAACTACCGCTCCATGACATCACAAGGTGGAACAGAGCATTTTGGTCTTTGGAGATGTAGACGGACTAATAATAAAGGGTTATTCAAACATGTGAGAATGAAACAAAACACATCTCCAGGTATGTTTTTGAGGAGGTAACAGCATTATAACTTGGCTTTAAGCTCACGAGAGTCAGTTTTGTGTAATATAGGACCTTTAAGCATTGAGGAGGTACAGCATTATAACTTGGCTTTAAGCTCACGAGAGTCAGTTTTGTGTAATATAGGACCTTTAAGCATTGCATATAGCACTTTTCCAGACTTTTTATTGTATTTTCCTAAAGGTTCAGATTAAACTATGAATACAAAAATACCACTCACAACGCATTTTCATATTGCTCCTTTCTAATGTTAATATTTTCAATTTTTGTCTGGGCAGAGAACATTTTGCTGTCTCATTTGTTTTGCCATATGTTCACATCACTTGAGCTTCTAATTCAGATACAAATGCTGCTAACATCCAGCTTGCGTATTTCATCCCATAAGTACATCACATTTCTCTCCTTTTCCGCCCGCCGCTAAAAAGGAGCAGCTGCAACAAGAGCGTTGGCCAGATGGAACCTTCCACCTCGATTATTTTTGACACTAAAAATAACCTCTCAAAAAATTAAGAGACCCTTGGGACCCCTCGCAAAGTGTGTGTGTGTGTGTGTGAGTGACAAGACTTCATATGACCAAGCGTCAGATGATGATGCTGTCCCAGGACTGTGTGAATGAATAAATGATGGACAGATATTTGGAGGGAGGAGAGATGAGGAGGACAGGAGGAGGAGATGAGGAGAGAGGGAGAGAGAGGGGGGGAGGAGGGGAGGAAATAGAGAGAGGAGAGGAGGATGAGGGAGAGGAGAGAGGAAGAGAAGAGGAGATGGGGAGATAAGCGGTGAGAAAGGAGGAAAGAGCGGGGAGAGGAGGAGTAGAGGAGGAAAAGAGGAGAGAGAGAGGAGGTAAGATCAGGAAAGGGGGAGAGGAGAAGGAGAGAGAAGAGAGAAGAGGAGAAGAGGAGAGATTGCGAGAGAGGAGGGATATGCCATGGTCTCTTAAGCACACATTAGAAGCCCAGAAGAGGTGCAGCGTTCGGGCCAAACATCTGCGGTCTGAGCTGGGATCAGGGCCTGGATATGAGTCTATGTGGGTCCTATGAGAGGGAGATGTGATCAGCTGCTGTTGGGTTACATCTGGGTTAGAGACAGAGCAAGGAGGTGGTTGTATAGTCACTGGAAATAGACTTACCAGTGCAGGCTGATATGAAAAAAAAGAAAAAAAAAAAATCTAAATCATATACGTTGCTTTCACGTTCTAAGAAATCTCCAAACTTATGATTCACAATTGTTGAAACCATAAATTGTTAGGGATTGGCTCCACAAACTTGCAATATTAATCTCAAACTGCATTCAGTTGAAAAACAATTTCACTTTTGTATATTTGCTGACGGAGAAGACGTTGAACTGTGTGTCCATTTGTAGCCGTATATGGATGTTTGGTTAGTGATCTTATGATTTCCTCCTAATTTTCCTCTTAATGTGTGTCTCTTACCAAGATCTTGCACCTGTAGCAGTTGAATCAAATAATAAATTAATGACTGATGTCCATGAGCCATTCAAATGCAACCTCGATTATCTCTTGTTTTCTCAACTAACTGGACATCCGTGTTTACTCCACCCAGAGCCAGATCTCCCTATGCTCCGGGCCCCGCCTCCCGAGTCTGGATAGTTTTATCATTCATGTCTGTCTGTCAGTCTAATGTAGTTATGACAAAACCTGCCCTGGTTTGCCCCTCAGCATAAATATCACTTTCTGATTGGTTAAATGCCATGGCCCCTCCCTCCTCCCTCGCTCATAAACACATCTCAGCGACTGCATGAAGACAGCATGGTGTAAGTTTACCACACGTTTGTCTGTTGTCCTGTCTTTGTCTTACACCAAGAATTCAGAAACTTGAGTCTGCAGAGGGTTACAGTCGATAAAGAGAGATGCTTCTTCTCCCTTCCCTGGACGAGTGAATGACCTGTGAACGAGCCGCAAATGTGTTTTCGCGCATAATTAATGACGTGCGCTAATTTATTCGTACATTTCCGTGCATATTATACGCATATTAATGTATTTAATCACCCGCTAATTATTTGCACGTTTATTTGAAGTTTCCTGCATTTATGCGAACACAAATAACGTGATCATGAAGTGATGTGCATATTATACGCATATTAAAGTAATGAGATGGTGAGCCTATAATATTTGTGATGAATAAAGTGTTATGTAGATCATCACATCATTTATACTACAGGATCCATAAATGTAATCACACTTTAGCCAATTAAAATACATTAAAATGCACTAGAAAACAAAATTCTAAAGTATTCTTCCCTGTTTGTTGTGGCTGCTGGTGTCCTCAGCTTCTATGATTATTTATTTAGCTGTGAATCATGTTTTGGAATGTGAATAATCAATAGTTCAGCCCCAGCGGCACGGAGGTGGCAAGGGCCCCCTGACCAAATTCTGCTTAGGCCCCCCTGAAGGTTAGATCCGGCTCTGACCCCAGCTGCGGCAGACTTCAACATAAGATACTAAAACTGTTTGCACTTGCAATTTGAATCTATAAACAAGCTTAGAGATATGTGGAATATGGTAAATATCAACAAACTTATCAAAAAACATGAGTCAGTGTACAGGGTTTAAAGTGATCTGAAATGTTCCTGGGGTGTATTTCGCTGTGACAGATTGGATCTTTGGGAGGGATGGGAGGCTAACTTCTGATACTGCGTCTGTGTGTACAAATGCGTGTGAGAGGGACAAGGCCTTGAGCTTATCCATATTTTGAACAGATGTCTCTTTTGCGTTACTCCATTTCCCCATCCTTCTCCATCCTCTTCTCCAAATGAGCAGTTTTGCTTCGCTGGCTCTTGGTGCCTGACAGGGCTTAGACAGGACTTTCACAACATGTCACAAGACACTTTTAGGTCTGAAATTAAAGCGTATTTAAAGTTTGAGTTTATAACCAAATGTTTAACTGACATACCAATATTGTTTTTCTTCATTCATTCAGTTTGAGTAACTTAAAGAGTAGTGGTCTCTTTGCATACTTAATACTGATTCAAATCTGCGACAGTAGCTCAGTTGGTAGTTTGTCCACTGGCCCACAGGTTGGTGGTACGATCCCAGCTCCCACAGACAAATACTGTCGTTCTGTCCTTGGGGAAGACACTTCTCCATCCATCTCGCCCCAGTGTCTGCGTACACTGGTATGAATGTGTGTGTGAATGGGTGAGTGGTTCCTTGATGTAAAGCGCTTTGAGTGCCGTGAAGGTGGAAAAGCGCTATATAAAAATGTGACCAATTTGAACAAGGAAGTGCACCTGCATGGTTTTAAAGTCCATACATACAACTTCATTGGACTTGTCTAATAATTTCAGTGTTTAAAAATTAAAAAAAAAACATTTTGCGGAAGCTAAGACTGACTAAAATGCAAATATTTTTTTTTTTTTTTGCATTTTTGACTTTCATTTAACCAGAGGGGAAAAAAAACATAACAGAAGTAAATTATTTTTGAGTACTGTATATAGTTAATTGAAATGACTCACCATTATAATTTTAAGACTATAATGTTGCTTAAACAACCACTCATGATATATGATCGATTAACTGAATAACCTCAATATCTTGACATCAAAAATATTTTTTTTTGGTTTGGCACATACATGCACAACTTTTTTTTTCTTAATTCTTATTTTTCAGTTTTATTATGTCTACCAACTTTTTGAGTTATAACCCTCCACACCTCACATGAATCTACCAGAATCTATATGTTCTCCACTAGATCCCACCAAATCCATTCATTGTATGTCTTTGTGATGTACCACCACACTCCATTACTGACTCTCTGCTGGTCGTTATGTTGATCTCTGGTATTACAAAGAAGAGTCTGCCTGTTTATCATTGTAATCCTTCGCAAGCTCTGATCAATAATAGAAGAAATGCTGTCTCCACACTTCCATCCCTAAAGGCCCGTGCACGTCTGCTCCATTTTATGTGGGATTTCATAACTCCCACTGCAAATAAATTACGCTAGATCCCCAAGGAAGAAGGTTTCCCTGGAATGCAGTGACCTCATCAGCCCGTCAGCCAATCAGAGCACAGCGTGACGAGGACAGTAGGTTCGCTTTTAGAGGTTCATTAGACTGATTTACACTCCCCAGTGAGCGAACAGTGGAAGACGCAGAAGGCAAGTGTCCCGAGAGGATTGATAATGTGCCAAAGATGAGTCTGTAAGAAAGTAATTGGTCAGATACAAAACAGCAATTAGGTACAAAAATGCAGGCTTGATACATTTATGGCAGTGATTAAGTGGATACATGTAAATAATTAGGAGGTTTAGGATATCAGCTGGATCCTATATGAAAACAAATGAAGTGATATACGAAATACTAACTTAGATGTATGTTGTCTTCGTGCATATTAGCATTTTTCTTAATTCAAGTTAAAACACGTTTTAGCTTGTTTAGCAAATTACCATTTTACCGTTGGATTTATATAGCGCCTTTCAAGACACCCTTTACAGCGTATTATTCATTCACTCCACACTGGTGGTGGTAAGCTGCTATTGTAACCACAGCTGCCCTGGGGCAGACTGACGGAAGTGAGGCCGCCAATATGCACCACTGGCCCCTCCGACCACCACCAACACTCATGCACACACCTTACTGATACTAGGTAATGTGGGAAAGGGCCCTGCCTAAGTTTTTTGCCACTGGTGCCCAACTGTGGCACCCAGTGGTCTCCCATCCAAGTACTAGGCCCGGGCTTGTTTAGCTTCTGAGATCTGGTGACATCAGATTTGTGCAGTTATCTGCTATTATTATTGCATTTATTATTATTATTATTATGCATCTATGTAACATATTTTGTCTAGTTTGTTCCACAGTATGGCTTTAAACCTATATATCCCCTTCAAAACAAGCAGGTGAGATCTGTGGAGAGGTGACAGATGCATGTTTCCAAGGTATTCTGCATTTAAAAAACACCTGTAAATAAATGCTTGATGCTAGATAAGTTTAATGCCATACTGCAGAACATTCCAGGCAAAGCAATAACCTCTCCATGGAGAGGTTATTGCAGAACCTAAGCCTTAAAAGTAGTACGTGTTTAAAATTTTAACTAACTTCAGTTGGCTGTTTGATTTGTTACTAGTTTTCATATAGTCCACAAAATGAGTACAGCCTAAAAATCTACATTGTCCCAAGCCGCTCCTCCATGTGCATATAGGTTTGCATTGTGTCCAGATTGAGATTGAGCTGCGATTGGTTTTGTTCTTGACACTAGTCCCGGAGCAGAGTCTATATATAGGTATCCCACTGTATTCCCCTGGGTCTGTGGCCATGCTGCACTAATTTGAAATTGATTGTTAATTGATCCACAGAGCGACTAAATGACCTCCCAGCTCCTGATAAAGCCATATACTGTCACATTGAAAAGGAGACTGTGGCCTGCATGGTTTACATGCTGTGGGTTGTCTTGACTGAAAATCTTCTCTAAATATACAGAGCATAATGTCATTTTTCTGAAGGAATATAATTTAGTAAATTGCTGGACACAATGAGCGGCATTTTCTCTTCCGTAATGGCTACCTTGCATCTCTGCTCCCTGACTGAGACAGGGAAATTACTGTTGCTTTTAGTTTTTAAAAGCTTTGGCTGTCAGAGAAGATGACGTAAGGACGCTGGATTTTAACATTCAGTATTTTCAGTGCAGTGCCAAAGGACAAAGAAAGGTGTATGAATGAAATGCTGGCCTGGCCGTCTCTCGCAATGGCAAAGATATGGTCTCAAACTTAAAGATTGTCTATACTTTACAGGATAATGTGCTTTTTCACAGGCAGTAGGATATAGTACAAAAATGTCCATACACAAACCTTCCTATTACACTACACAGCACAGTAATAGCACAGTAATAGCACAGTACTAGCACTATGCCATGTTGTAGAAGAGATCAACATAAAAACACATATTAAACAAAATATGTGCTAATTTATTTGTCTTTATAAAATTAGGTTAAATGATTTGATTTTTTTTCTTGCCACATCTCACTGAATCCTGTTTTTCAGTCACAACAGATGTTTTGAGGCACGGCCACAGAGCAGCCCAAACGGGAGAATAGTGGTGAATGTGGTGAAAAGAGGACGTATTCTCCTGCATTAAATATGGGCAGGGCTTTCACACTTATAGGTAATTCATAACATCACTGTTGGCTAAAACATGGCAGTTTTATTTGTGCTTCCTTCAACACCTCGACTCAAAACGTATTAACTTCAACATCACGGAGATGCAGAAAAGAGCAGAGCAAGCAAAGACTTAAGAATGTGCCAGGAGAGTCATATGTTATCCATAGGGTCTATAGTGCACCATTCCTTCCTTACATGGCAGTCTATAGCTAAAGTATCAAAAGTAATATTTCACAGTACATATAAAGGTGTCAAAGCCAAACTATCATCAAAACTGCAACAAAAGCAAAATTATTTCAAGGCTAATACATTTTATACAATAGTAGGCTTAATATATGTTTCTGTCAGTCATCCATACATGGGAGTTTATTTATATAGTTCATAATGATTAGGTCATATTATTATTATCCCAGTTGTTTTTAACTTGGTTGAAATATGTATGTTGCTGTTCTACATCTTTGGGAAAGTGTTGTTAAATATTGAAGTATTTGTGGTAGTTGTACTTCTTTGTAATAGAAGTAATACAAGTTGTAAAAGTAGTAATTGTCATAGTAATGGAATTGACTGATAGTAGCAGAAACGGCTTGTATGTATTTGCTACTTAAAAATATGCACTATATAATGTTTCTGTTTGAGGGTCCAATTTGTCTGGAATGTTCCACAGTTAAGCATTAAACTTATCCACCTTGCATTTATTCAGTTACTGTGACTGAACTTTCCTCACAAATATGACATGTAACTTGGGCCTGGGGGAGTAATGTGCTTGTTTCCATGGAGACAAGTTTAACTCCAATACTGTGGAACATTCTGGGCAAAGCAAAAACTCCACAGAGACAAACAGGTGGCGAACCCTCCATCAGAAAAGTTACATAGTGTACCTTTAATTAGTTAAGCAGAACTTTCTTTGGGACAACATTGAAACTAAACACAGAACTAAACCTGGATTATGGCTAAACCAGGACTAGAACCAAGTTTACACCAGGACTCAACTGGACACAAAACAGGACCAAACCAGGACGAATAATACTAAATTATAATTAAAAACATGATTCTCACTAAATGTTTATTACTGTTCTAAAAAGTGCTCCCTTT
Organism: Periophthalmodon schlosseri; assembly: GCA_000787095.1. Taxonomy (NCBI): domain Eukaryota; kingdom Metazoa; phylum Chordata; class Actinopteri; order Gobiiformes; family Gobiidae; genus Periophthalmodon; species Periophthalmodon schlosseri. Next base: position 36,365 of record KN484736.1, read on the forward strand.
TAGACTAGATCTTCCTGTTCAGTCCTTCTTTAGCTCCAGCCTCTAGGGGCCAGTGCCCTGCTTGTGTGCACTTTTAAGGTGACTTCAAAACTCTACTCCAACTTTCTGTGTTTTCCCTAATCGTGTTTCTCCTCTTCTCTCTTTCCTTCCATTGTTCTAAGTATTGGATTTTAGTAGCACCCACATCGGTCTTGCCGTTGTTAAACTTGTCAATGTCGTCTTTGTTTTCACACACTATAAATTTGCCCATCTCTGCTTCTTTTAAAGCTTTTCAAATTGTCTTCTTGTTGTTTTTAACATAACATTAATAACATAGGAAATTAGATGCATTACAATCACACCCTTACATACTTTCTGTGCCCGTCTCAAGCCTCATAAAATTGGGAGAACTACAGGGAGGGCATCTGGCATACAAATTGTGTAATTCTTGTAAGAATTTCCCCATTGGCAAGATGTTTTTTTAGGTTTTAACTTATGATGCCAGTTTTCAAGGTGCATTATGTAACTTTTCTGGTAGAGGGTCCGAACCTGCTTGCTTCCATGGAGATGTCATTGATTTGCCTGGAATGTTCCTCTGTATGGCTTTAAAGGTATTTATCTTGCATTTATTCAATTACGGATGTTATTGATAAAAATACCAAACATGCATTCTTACTATGAGCGGGGTCACATCTCCACAGATCTAACCATACACTGTATATATAAACGGACGTAGCTAACCTGTTAGCCGCTGCGTCCCAAATAGGAAGTTATCACGGGAGCGTTTCTGGCTCCATCAACTCTGGCTCCAATTCACTTTACATTGAAAAACTGTCGCCCCTCTCTCTGTAACTGCTGAGCCGTGTCATTTTGGTCTTCAAATGTCCGTATTAACCCGCTCTACATGATCCTGGTGTTTTTATTTCACTTTTGTGTCCGTAAATCAAGATATGAACATTAATAACAGACAAATCAGGCACCTTCTTTCTCCGAGATCACTCCCGTTAGCGTTAGCAGCAGGTTTGATTGACAGGTACGGGCGGGAAGGGGCGTTACCTTCAACAGCCTCGCTTTGGATTGGCTCTTTGGTTGCTATGATGCTTACGCTCGGAATTCCAAATGTGGTACTCGGCTCCAAATTAGCCCCTATAACTGCTAGCGTCGATGAGCTTCATTTGACTGAAAGCTGTGGGTGACGTCCCACGCTATGGGTGCGTCACACTCACTTAGTCCACTTCTTTATACAGTCTATGGATCTAACTCGTAACCTGTAAGTTTAATGTCATTTGGGAGAACATCTCAGTGCACTTTTGACTAGTTAATTTGTTGAGCTTGTCTGATTAGATTAGGTGAAATCTTACGTCAAAGCCAGTATAAATCACTTATTATTGCAAAATTCATGATGGCACAGTGCAGCACTTTACTTTCCAGGGAGACTGTTGAAAAGTGTTCCCGAATGCTGTGTCTCCGCTCTGGTCTGATGCGTGTGAGCAGATCTACACAGAGGCACATTTGCAGGTGAAAGAGAGAGATAAAGAGGGAGAGAGGAGGAAGAAAGAGAAAGAAAGTGATGAAAAAGAGAGGAGAGAGAAAGAGTGGGGTCCCATCTGTGGCCATTGTTCCAACAGGCTTCACTCAAGCATATTCAGACAGGAGGACACAGGTGGACTCAACATTTTTACTGGACACTCAATTCATTGTTCACTCATTAGAATTTACCCATTTTAGCCAAACATGACGTAATGCTAACTGTGCCATTCCAGTGGAGAAATTTAAAGGAGTCATTCATACACGAGTCCTTAAATGCCCTGTACCTAATTGTTTCTCATGAATTTGTGCAAAACTGGTCTTGCCCCAATACAGATGAGCAGCTTTTGAGGTCAAAATATGTCCGCTGTGTACTTTCTGGCTCTAATTAGAAAGCATTGTAGTGTCCGGTAATCAGGAATCTCATCACAGTAATAATTGGGATGCTCGGAATGCATGCTGTAGTGAGGAATAACTCTGGAGACTACAAACCGTTTAAAATTAACTAGTTTCGTTTTCACATTTTAAGACAGTAAAAATAAGATACCGTGCCTTTAATCTAGTTTAGAGCGTTTTGATTGAGTCTGTCACCGTAGTGGTTTTAGTACTAACATTCTATAGTGCAAAAGAGTTTGAGATTGTATTACTTAAAGGAGCAATATGTAACTTTTCCGTTGGTGGATCCGTCCCATTTTTTAAGTATGACCCGAAGTCAATTTTGTGGAATAATATGAAAAAAGTACATAGCAGTGGGAGGAGATAGAGCCTAGGTGAAAGCAGAAATTTCCGGAGCAGTCGAGTCTCAAATGCAGGACAATACAGGATTCCTCAAACACGCATGCATCAGCCGAAATACCACTGTGAGTAAGGTAATGATGAGGGAACACGGTTATAACACGGTTTAAAAGTCATAAAAGCTGTAATAATATGTCCCCTTTAAGGTCTCGGATAACTCAGTTTGAGAGAGAGAAGGAAGGAGGTGAGACTGGACGGAACATTAGAACAGTCGCCATACAAAGAAGCACTGAGCAATCCCATCTGGTGATCAGGAGAGGCACAGGTGCACTTTTTCCACACACGCACAAGCAGCCAGAGACAACATAAAAATATATTCTCCATAGTTGGGAATATAGATGCATTTGAGAGGAATTTCACAGACATTGCTTTGGGTTGAACGCACATGCCGTCACACAGGCCACAGCAGGAACACGTTTAGGTGCGCTCATGGTGCAGCACATGTCATGCACACGGACAGCTGAAACACTACACGCTTAAATAACAACACAATATTCTAGTTTGGAGAAGCGTGTCCGAATGCTGACTTCAACACAGTGCATTTTTCTATATGACGTACTGTTATGTCAAATGGTCTGGCAGGTTGAGTGATGAAAGTAGGTTTTTATGATTTTATTTGATTAATGTAGTTGCTGTTAGGCAGAGGTTGGTAGTGGGTAGTTACATTTATTTATGCGTTTTTATAGAAATTGTAGTTTTCAGAGTAGTTTTCTAACGCCATACTTTTACCCAAGTAAGAAGTAAAAGTTTTGGTTACTCTTCCCATCGTGTCAAGTCTACAACTGGCAAAAGCTTTAAATTGACAATTTATGCAATTAGTCGAACATTTGTGTTTCTTGCACTGCTCCTCAGACAAGATTTTGTTTTTCTTATTTTTGTGGTCTCTCATTTTAAAGTGCTATATGTTGTACAGTGTTTAATGCTCTGTCCTTCCAATTTTATTCACTTCAAATGTTAAATCAGATGCTATGTTCTGACAGTTACTCTTACGCTCTTGCTTTTCTAATTTCTAATTTCTTGGACCACCTTTTTATACCTCAGTAACTGTAAGCCATTTAAGTAACAATACTTGAGTACAATTATTAGCTATGCTTTACCCACTTCTGCTGTTTTAGTTCTTCTTCAGTGTTATAAAATGAGTTTGACAGGAGACAGAATGAGGTGCAGGGGGAAAAACATAGGGTTAATGGACTTGCTGGGTTTGAACCTGGGTCACTCAAATATGTAAGCTGCCCTAAAAATGTCAAATGTTTCTTTAAATTTTAATGTCTTGAGTTCTCTAAATTACATTTGAGAGTTCAGGGTCCATTCCCCAGATGTTTTTTGAAATGTTATGCAAGTGTATCTCTCAGCCTGTCTGAATACAATTTATTAACTCCTCATGCCCACGGACATGTTGTTGCTTTGCCTGTAATGTTCCGCAGTATTGCTTGAAACATGTCTATCTTGTATTTATTTTATTAGTGGAGTGTTTATTGCTCGAAAATATATTGAAAGACATGCCTTACTGTGAGCGTGGCACCTCTACACAGATCTGACTTGCAAATTGGCCATCACCTGCTTGTCTTCATGGAGATAATACGTTTAATGTTATTCTCCGGAACATTCCAGGGAACACAAATACATCTCCATGAAGACAAGCAGTCACTTTTATTAAAATCGGAAAACATAAAATAAACAACCTATTACAGTTCAAACTATTTCAAATAAAGACTTCCCAATTGTTTTTATATGTAAAGTACTTCAGTTTGTGGTGTTGTTTTAATATTTATTATGTCTCAAAATTTGCATTAGCGTTAGCACTGGGACACAAACATCTCTTTTCAAACACAGAAGTGTGCTCTGATGACATATTCATTTTATTTGTGTAGTGTTTAACATGTTGTCAGTGACATCCACCCGCAGCTCCCTGTTCGCTGCCTTGTCTTTAATTATTCATTTTAGCGAGACTCTGCAAAAACCTCATAGAGATAAAATTGCACAGGAAGTAGTGACACTAACAGTGAGGTTGTCGGGCGCTATTGTGCAACCTCACTTATTGTCATAATCCTTCAAAGCCTGTACATAAATGGCTGCATGATGATGGACTTTCGCATATGTAAATAGCACAGGTTGTAGTTAATTCGCTGTTACTGTGTCCTTGGGTAAGATGCTTTGAGAGACTTGTATAAAGGGCAACGTAAATACAGTCTGTTATTTAGTGTTAAGTGATTTGTTCTATTGGATGTAGTAAAAACGTGAAAGCCTCGATCAGTATTCCTCACTATACTGTCGCACCTTTTACTGTCAACTCACAATGCGAAGACATGGAACAACCGAGCTCCACAGCTGTCTCCTTGGATGCTCCAGTTTCCGCGGTGACCCTTTGGCTGTTGACCTGAATCAGCGCCATAATCTAAACTCCAACACTAAGAAGACCCCATAAGAGCTTTGTGTGTACAGTGGCGCCCCCTCTGTTGACTTTATAATGCAGGGAAAGGGATATCAGGGTGCACCATATGTTCCCATGGTGCCCCTTCAACTTATAATCCAGCTCATAGTCTTGTGTCTTCACTAACATGTGGCTGTGGGGTAGGATTATCACTGTCTAGAAGTGATGGAAGAGACTGATACTTAAGACATGTCTAAAAAAATTCAGTTTTTTAATACAATGTTTGTAATTTTTAAAAATACATAGTTTATAGGCAAGGCAAAGCCAGTTTATTTGTAAAGCACAATTTTTACACAAAGTAATTCAAAGTGCTTTACAGAAGAAAGACATTAAAATCACGATAAAAACAATCACAATATAAATAATAACAAATAATCAGCATAAAATTAACATTGAAGGAGAAGAGTGCAGAATAAAAACCTTTCAGTCATATGCACAACTAAACGGAACCGTTTTGAGCCTGGATTTAAACATTGTCAAAGTAGAGGCCTGTCTCACATCTTCAGGAAGACTCTTCCAGGTTTTAGCTGCATAAAACTGAAACGCTGATTCCCCATGTTTAGTCCTGACTCTGGGCATTGTATATATATATAGTTTATATTTTAGTTTATCTGCAGATATAATTTTAGATCTGTACAAGCTGAGGTGGAGCAAAGATAATGACACGAAGGTAAAATTCTATATATATTCTATAGAGTTACAATACATTTTATTCCTAAATTGTGATACTTGCCATAGTATTACTTGGTATCGGATCAAAACAAAAATCTCCTATCTACTACTAATCTCCCATCACTACTGTCAAAAGCTTTACTATGTTCTATATTAGAAATCGATGAAATAAGCAAATCCACTTGGACAGTTTTTATCCAAAAACCAGAGCCAGAATTTGACACGGCCTTGTAAATGTCACGCGGGTTTTTCACATGCTTAACTCATAAAGCAGATAGTATTATTGTCTGTGAACATGTGTCCTATTTGTCCAGTATCCCACACAAAGCCGACTAAGTAGATTTTGGATTTTGTTCAAGCTTTTAATAATAACCATTTCTATTTGCCAACATGGGGAGTGCAGGTGTGACCCATCATGCGAGCAATGGGGGGAGAAAGAGAGACACTAAATTAGAGCTAACCACTCTGCCACTGCAATTTACTGCATATTTTGCCATATTTTACTGACTTTTGCTCTTTTTGTGCAGGTGCACATTTTCTGGTGGAGAGTCTCCCATCTGTTTGTCTCCATGGTGATGGTGATGGTTATTGCGTTGACTGGAATGTTCCACTTCATGCAATTAAACTTAATTATATTGTATTCATCAAATTTTCAATGTTGTAATTGCTAAAAAGTAATGCATTCTTACTGTGAGCATGTTTGCCTCTCCACGGATCTGACCTGTAACTTGGCCTGGTGTGATGTAATCCATACGTTGTGACATTCGAGGCAGCGCATCTCCATGGCAGACAAGCAAGTGGCGGACTCCTCGCCAGAAAAGCTACATTGCGCCTTTTAATTTTCAACAACCTAAGAACTGAAAATGCAACAAAAGTTCACAATTTCCAGCCATTTTCTAAATAATTTTCTCTATATCATGATAATTATGATAGAATAACATGTAGTGGTTAAAGTGATATATTTAGGTTAGGGGCCGGTGTGTTTTATGTAGAAGTGCTTTGTGTAAATGGAGCAATATATAGTCCTGAATGCTTTGCTAAAAGGGGGTTAGTCGCAGCTTACTTATGTCGTTTGGACTGTCACCAGGTTTATAGATTATGAATAGATTATAGATAGACTGAGAATAGATTTGGTGTCACTTGATCAGATCTGGTTAGTGAAGTGGTTAGGTCCCTCGCCTTTGGGTGCAGTGGGCCAATGCAGACTCACTTTGACATGTAAGTGGAAAACTCATAATGCAGTCAAATATTAAACTAATTTATACCAATTTATACAACTGTCAGCTTTTGACTTGGCTCTGAAGAACTAGTAATTGTAGAGATTGGCTTAACAATATTTTGGTGACTGTATGAAGGTTGGCTAACATATTTTTTCTGCGTTGTGGTATTCAGCTATTCAGTAATAGAAAATTCAACCAGACGCCCTGATACAACAATTATCAGCTAGTTAAACCTGTTGTTCCAAGTTACTTTTTAGTACTAAACTTCAAATAAAACACATTCGCCCTTGTTTCCTTGAAGCTAATATTATTTTTATCTGCTAGATGAGTTTCTACCAGGTTACTTTGTTTCCAGGCAACCACAGCATTGCACTGTGACGTCTGACCAGGGTTAAAATGGCCTTCAGTGGCTTTACCAAAGAAAAATAATGCAATAATTTGAGGGCAATAACAAAAACCTGAACTTTTATATATAATTTGAATCAACACATCTAATCCTTTTCTGTCTAAACATTTCTATTTCTATTGGCTGAAAAAAAAATACAACTAACTTAATGTGTTCTACATAATTTCCTAATTGTAAAAATTCACCTCAGAGGCTGGTGTTTAAAATTTAGAATAACGAGTGGGCGGTGCAGTGGAATAGTTTTGGTTCATTTTTTTGTCCTGTGTGCGTTAAATTATAAGGTATAATATCTAAAATAACTTGAATGTTTTGTCAGGCAATGGGCTCCAACTCCTGGGCACAACTTGAAGTAAAAGTAATCTATAGGGTGATTGGCGTCACAGCAATGTAACAAGTTCACAGATCTCTGGAGTCAACGTTGGAAAAAAAATCTGAAAAAGTAGAGGATAAGCCTTTCCAGAGGGCTATGGCTGTGATGGGGAAGTGGTTGTAGAGATACGGAGCTGGATTGGAAATGCTCCGCTGCTTACTAATTTCCTCTGTGATTGTTGGTGACAGGAAGTGAGGGCTGTCAGGTCGGCATGGAGATGTGCGATAAAACTGAAACTACTGATATGTGAAACATGTATGGAGCACGTGTCGACTGATTAGACTGTGTAACCGAAATATAGCCGGGACTTGCACCAAAATATTCACTCCAAACTACTGTTATTTTTAGGGTTTCAGATTACTGTGAAAACTGTGAGAACATGCCGCCAACAGAGCACCAGCCGATAAAACCGCTTTATAATTAGATGAAGGGCAATTGCTGAAAGATATCTTGGAAAAACATCCCTTCTGAGTGGGGGGCGCCTCTCCACAGATCTGACCTGCTTATTTCCTGCTTATTAAGTTTAATGCCATACGGTGAACCATTCCAATTTTAGGGTTTTTGTTAAATATTGTATTAAAAAATCTATACAGGAGACGAGACCACAGTTACTTTATACTTTAAAATACTTATGGTTTCATTTGATTAAAAAACTGAATCCTGTTCCACACTAAAGCAAAGTCAATACACAAAACATAACTAAAAATAATAGAAAAGATAAAATAATTTCCTGTGAAGATTCAAAAGTTGGCGGTTCAGTCCCAGCAGCAACATATACTATTGTTGTGTCCTTGGGCAAGACACTTGAAAACCTACCTTGCCCATGAATGTGTTAATGTGTGCGTGACTGGCGCAGGTCAGAGAAGATGTTGCCGCAGATTGGCAGTCACTTTCTGTCAGTCAGCCCAGGGCAGCTCCAGCTGACTTGTAGAGCGCGAATGACGAATGGCCAATACCGTAGTGTTTTGAGAAGCATATAAACCCGCCATTACTATTAAAAAGTTTTCTAATTTCATCTGAATTCTTTTACGCAATCGTTTATTTTGCATTATTTTGCATCTCTCCCAGTTGAGGCGCATTGTTCCACCCCAGGACTCTTGATAATGATGATTTGCCAGTGTTTGTTTATGAACTTAGAGACGTAGCTTTGTCCTGCTGTTTCCACAAATAGGCTTTTCTGTGAATATTATTCCTTATACCCCCCATACACACGCACACACACACACACACACACACACACATACACACTTTCTCCCTCACACAACCGCACAATGTCAAACAACCCAATTAGCCACCATCTATGGGGGTAATTATGCATAGACTATTAAGCTGTTGTCTTTCAGAGCACCATCACAACTGTAATTACGGCAAAAGAAACAATGATACGTAATTACTGTTCGCCATTGGTGCTCCATTGTAAATACATCAGCGGATTTGGGAGCATACACAGATCTGAACCAAATAATATTGATTTAAGAATACAAAATGGAGGAGAGACATCCTTTAGTCACAGTGCTAACTCTTCATAAACATATATTATAATCAAAGGCGGAATATCAACCCATCCGTCTTCTCTGGAGTGTAAAGGCCTGACGTTTCCATTTATTAAAGCGATGAGACGAAGGCGAGGACTTTAACGATGACACCAAATGATCAATGAGTCTATTGTGCCGTGCTGCATAGTGCTTTATTATTACAGCACACAGCACTGTCCCAAACCACTACGATTTAGCTGCATTTAAGTGTGATTTCCCCAGTGGAATTTAGGTATTCACAGACTGGTCTAGAGTGGTTGTGTGGCTTTGCTCTTTATGTGAAGTAATGTCACGAGAGAGAAACAAGGGACTGTACTGTTGCAATAAATGAAATCTATTACGAACAGCAAACGGCTACCTGTCTGCTTTTATTTTAGAATCAAACTGGCTATGCAGCAGCACGCTAGTTAGCTCACTGCGTCTCAAAGCTTATGCTAACTTTTATTAAAAGCGTAAAATATAAAATAAACAACCTATTAAAATTCAAATTGATTAAAATAAGGGCTACCCGATTGTTTTTAAATATAGAATACTTCAGTTTCTGGTGTTGTTTTAATATTTATTATGCCTCAAAATTGCATTAGCATTAGCACTGAGACACAAACATCTCTTTCTAAACGCAGAAGTATCCTCAGATGAAGTATTCATTGTTGTTTGTGTAGTGTTTAACATGTTGTCAGTGACATCCAACCGCAGCTCCCTGTCCACCGCCTTATCTTTAATTATTTATTCATTTTACCGTGACTCTGCAAAAACCTCAAAGACATAAAATTGCGCGGGAAGTAGTGATACTAACAGTGAGGTTGCCAGGAGTCAATTTAAAACTCAAATGTACCACAACATAAGCCTGATTAAGTGCTGTTCAGCTATTCCTTTGTTGACATGTGCTTGTAGGTTAAAAGCTCCATGGAGAGAATCAGATTATGTCACCAGGCCAATGTACAAGTCAGATCTTTGGAGAGGCGAGCCCGGTAACACCTGGAATTGAATAAAATGCAAGATAGATGCCACACTGTGGAACATTCCAGACAAAGCAATAACACCTCAATGGTCGTAGATCCCCTATCAAAAAAGTTACATTGTGCACCTTTAATGCACAAGTTTCTGTCAATCCAACTAGAGGAGGTAGTTTAAAAAATATCTCCCCGCTGGAATTTTGCGCTATTGCTTCTGTATGCACATTGTGTGGGACTTAATAGGCTCAGTAATAGGAGTAATATAAGAATAAAGGAGCTGGTACCAGTCTAAGTTAAAGTCATTTTATTACAATGGCCAATGAGTTCACTGCATATGGATTACAATAGCAACTGTTATTGTCGAGGCGAAGAAGGTTTAGAATAGCAAAGGCCTATTGAGACTGCCATCAATGTGAAAGCCATAGAGACACTATTGTACAATGTAACAATAAAACACTAGTTAAAATCCCTTGAATACAGGTTCCAGTGCCAGAGCAGTCATTTGATAAAGGATTACACCAGCCCAGCACTTCACAGCAGGGGAAGAAAAAAAATACAGATTGAGTTTTAATTAATCCTTGTTTGAATTAAGCTGAAAAATTAATACAGTAAATTGGCTGTGCTGACGTGATGAGAAGGTTATGATACAGTGGGGCATCAAAGCACGGAGCAGAAAGGCATGATGGGATATTAGCTTCAGAACATAAGTGCTGACTGTCAATGAAGAGGTGAACTTTGGGATTTCACACCTGGCTAACAGCAGAGGACACAGCTAAACGGGACGGCCCATATAAATGATAGAGAGACCGGAGGCGCACTAGTTTAAATTTAGCTCAGGATAGTGGAAATCAATATTTTACACTTTTTATGATAACACAGAAAAGCTAGTTTTGCTCTCTCGCAGACTCAGCAGCTCACCTTTACACGAACTGCAAAAACTATATTCAGGATAGGCGCTTTGCTACTTAAAGGGCCCACATTATGCTATTTTCTGATGTATGTTGTTTCCTCATGAAAAACATACCTGGAGTTGAGTTCTTCTCTCAAGCTGACATACAGGAAGTACTCCACTGTGTTTTTAAACTCCTTACACCTTAGCAAAAGACAAAGTCTAAATCTGTCAACTGGCCTCTGCTCATCCAAGCCTTTTCTTCAGTTCTGGTTAAATTGTTGGTGGACATTGCCTTAAATCTGTCCACTAGCAATCTGATGAGCAGCGAAACGCCTTCACTCCTACAACGATTTGTCCAGCTGACAGATTTAGACTTCATCTTTTGCTATGGATTGGACCTGGACGACTGAGGGATTACACAGACATCTTTACACCTTCACTAGAATCATTTGGATGATTTCAGCCCTGGAATTGCCAGGGTTGAGGGTTACTCAGACATGTGTGAATGAAACAAAACACAACATGGCTTAAAAGTCACAAGCCAGGGTTGAGGTTACTCAGACATGTGTGAATGAAACAAAACACAACATGGCTTAAAAGTCACAAGAGTCAATTTTACGTAATATAGGACCTTTTAAGGTGCACTGTGTAACTTTTCTGGTCAGGGATTTACCACTTGCTTGTCTCCATGGAGATATTATTTTTGCAGTGGATGTTCAAACTGAATGCCATTGACATTGTCTACCTTACTTTAAGTGTTTTATTGCTAAAAATAACATCCATTCTTACAGTGAGGAGCCTCCTCTTCACAGATCTGACCTGTAAAGTTACACAGTGCACATTTTAAGTATAGTGCAGGATGTTTCATCTGTATTCCAAATGTCTCTTATCTACATGATGTGAAAGTTGTTAACGTTTGTTGTCATGACAATATCTGATCAGAAACGATCTCCTTGCTTTGGGTTACCAGATATTAAGAGTAAAACCAGCCGTCTATGATATGTGATATGTGCCCTGATATAGTAGCTATACGGCATCCCCGGTTCAGTATAGAGAGCATAGGCTTAGACAACTTGTTTAATTTGTTTGTTGGTGCAAGCTTTTTACACTGTGGATGTAGAAGCTTTTTACACTTACGATGTACTAAAAAGACACATTGATCTTCTGAAGTAATGAGACTAATCTACATTATTGTTCATTTTGAAGAAGGCTCTTTACATTGAAGACTACTTTGTTTCTGTAACTGATTGTACATTATCTGGGTCTATTGTATTCTATGACTATTTTTCATACAATTGGTGAAAGAGGTTAGATGTAGGATTTCTTGACATGGGCCCAAAAACTCCATGTACAATGTCATCACAAATTCAAATACATCAGAGAGGGCATCTGACATAAAATTAGTTGTGACAAGAAATGTATGTATTGCAAATATTTGTCACATTACCCATTCATACTGTATGTGAACCAGTTAAGATACATGTATGCAAGATTTAATGCAGTTTGAAGTACATACATTTTTAATAACTTTCTCCATTTTCCCTCACATATTTGCTGTACTGATCAATTTCATCTTTTGATCCCAATGACAGACCATTTTCACACAACGTTTTTAAACCAAAGGTAGTTTTTTTTCCATCTTTCAGAACCCAAGCTTTCATTTGTAATCTTGAATAAAGCAGTTGCGATTACTGCTATGGTGCAATGTGTTAAAATGTGAGTTCTTTCTAGTTCTACCACCAGCGCTGAAGTCTATAAGGCCCAGTATGTGGTCGGGATCCAAGCCAAGACATGAAGGAGCCGTGTGGGACCAAAGTGCATTTTCTGATTAGGTGAGGAAAGACAGACTGCAGGCTGTGTGCTGGGATGGAGATAGTGAAGGGAGGCAAAAGTTTAATTTGGCACACAAAAAAAACACAACTGATAGCAATGGCCCCACTCACCTTCGGCCAGTGGAGTAATTACTGCGTTAATTAACTTCTAACAGCTTTGGCTAATTTTGTACATTCTTGAAAAGTAGGGAAGACAAAATGGCATCATAACAGACATAAAAAGGCTCATACATAACAAACACAAAATAATTATATATTTAAATAGTATAAGATGATGCGCTGATTTGTGTTTTTTTCTCTGTAACATATTTGAGAGAGGTTATATTTGAAGTTGTCTTGAATTCAGGTTTAACCATTGTTCATATTGCAGTTATGAGAGTATTTAAATGTGTTAGTTAATTTAAGTTTGTCAATCCTTGTATAAATTGGCAGGGCATCTGATGTAAATCCTATGCGAAATCACTATGCACTATCTTTGCCTAAGAAATGTGTTAATGCTAATAGTAAACTTTACAAAGATGTGAGTGTGGTCACCGGTGAATCTCCCCGAGTTCAGATGGGCATGATTGACAGGTGAATTAGCCAGTCAGGGACACGCATGGTCAAAACAAATATGGCTGCTTACGAGGAAAAAAGAAGGGAAAATAATATAACAATGGACTGAAAAACATTGTAGATTTCTGCATTATCAATTAGCAAGTATTTTAATTTTGTCCAAAATGTCACACGTGTCACTGAATAATAAACAAATCTGATTACACGGTACTATATTGCATGACCAGACTGATATCCCTATGTGTAAAAAAGTCAGGAGATATTCTGTTTTTTTTCAGGCACACTAAACCTGGCATAAACCATGACTAGACCAGGAACGAAAAGCCAAGAGCGAAAAGTGTGATCTAACCAGGACCAATCTAGTGTATTTCCAATGCTCCCCTGAAATCAAGAACAATTTGATGAAGGCACAGAATGTCCAATGACCTCAGGAAGTCTTTCTCTTTCTCCGCTTGTTTCCTCTACTCCATTCATCCTCGCTCACATTGGCAGACTTTTCTAAATGCCCCCCAAAAACCCTCCTGATCCCCCCTCTTTTCTGCCTCCTTGCTTCTCACTGTGAACTTATGAATAGAAATGTATTCAAATGACAAAAACAATCCTAGACTTGGAGTTCATTTGCGCTGCATATTTTGCCGGTGCAGCCTGGTGCAGACTCAGGTGGGCTGGGTATTAATAGCTGTTCTCCGTTGTTGACGTCAGCAGAAATCACACGTGTGCCTCTTAACGCTTAAATGGTGTTTTGTGTTAGTTAGACACATCACTCCGAACTGCCGCGCTCTTTAGCACTTGTCATAGAAAAGTATATAAAAATCCTGCGTTCCCGCCGCCTGTTCTCACCATAAGACCTGGTATTTTATTCCTGTTACAGCTCTGATTGTGCCACTTGTACCTGTTGATAACCTCTCCAGAATCTTTGATGCCATTTGTATAAGAAGTCCGTGAGTTCAGACTATTAAAGGTATTAAAGGTGCACTATGTAATGTGTAACATACATGTGTAACCAATGTGTTTGTCTCCAGTGTAGTTCAATATGTTTTCTTCTTTCCATTTCTTTTTCGAAGAAAAAAAAAGAATTCTTAAATGTGCTTTATTTGCCTGTTACTAATGTGCCATATCTTGATTTACAGACACCAGGTTAGCTATGTCCATTTCTATATATAGTCTATGGTTATTATATGCATATTTACTTTCTTCTTGTGTTTCTTGACTGACTTGAAATAAATGCATTAATAAACTGAACTAAAATGAATGAAATGAAACAAGTTCAGACTATTACACTATGCACTACGTAACCTTTCTGGTGAAGTTTCCACAATTTGTCTCCATTGTTCCACAGTATGACTTTAAAATTCTCCATCTCCACGGAGAAAAGCAGCTGGCACCACCAGGCCAAGTTACTAGTCAGTTCTGTGGAAAGCAGACCCTGCTTGTTGTAATAAATTTGTTTTTCAAAGGTGTTTTGAGCAATAAAAATACCAGCGATTGAATAAATGCAAGATGGATATGTTTCATGCCTGGCAACATCTCTGTGCAGGTAAACAAGTACATAGCATATCACCACCAGAAAAGTTACACGGTGCCCCTTTAAATGTTTCCTGTAAGTAAAAAGACAATATAAAACATAAAACAAACTTGGGTGTGCAGATAATGATTTATTCCAACATGTTTGCAGTAGTGAAGCCAGTTGTTTTGTTGTGAAAAATGTTTTAGATTATCACAGCAGTTGATTAGACATGGTTCTCATATAAGAACGTGCCTAACTGGACAAAATGGGCGTCACATCAGATTTTTACTGGAAAATGCCTCTATTGATATTCTATTCTACTGGCAATATCATACTGGAGTCAGACCTGTCTTAAGTGACGTGGACTAGGGCTATACTTACTCTCTAACTTACAGATTTAAGTTAGAGTTAACTTAATTCGACCTTTTCATTTTAATGTTTAGTTCTTTCAGGCTTCTATTTTGACTTTAGTAACTTTAGCATCTGTTGACCCATCCATAACACTACACCATAAAAAACATGCAGTCTAACTCGATTCTCCAACAGTAACTTCATTGTTCCTGTGTCCACTGCTTGTGTCATGGCACTAATGGTTCTCTCCATAGAAAAGCCCTGTATTCTCTCTATCTGTACTGGCTCTATCTTGGCTCTGCGCTGGCTGTGTGTGCGTCTATAGCAGTAAATAGCAGTCTGTCTCCACCAGGCCCCCGTCGCCGTGGTGATGAGACCAGCAGTCCGGTCTTATACTGAGGGTCTGTGACTCAGCAAAAGCCTCGTTTCAACCAAATCACAGTGTTTTTCAAATCAGGGCAATACACAAGAATGACAAGAATTAAGATGGCGATGTCCGACAAGGCACGAAATACAAACGTATACATTTACTTTAGGCTTCTTGTCTCGTAATACTTGGAAATTGGAGTAAGTCGATAAAATGGTTGACTTTGTTGTCCTACATGATTAAAATGGATGATAACTTAATAATAACTGAATAATAAAAAATGCATTGTGTAGCACTTTTCAACGAACTGCAGTCATTTGGATTAGGTTGCATGCTTTGGTTACTTTCAGTGGATATCAAAAACAGTTATAGTGTATTTAATCAAGCAAAACAAATATTATATTCTCATAAGTAATAATAGAAAGAAAAGATAATTAAAAACGTTTATGTTCATTTGGGAAATTCTTCAAAGCTTGGATAAAACGTCTATTTCATAACTTCATAATAATATAATAACGTATAGGTTTTTTATAGCACTTTTCAACAAACTGAAATAGACCATTACAGTAACTTGGACTGGGTTACATATATACTTACTTTTAGCCGATCTATTAATGTAGTGTATTTAATTAAGCAAAATAAACATAGCATTCTTTTACATAATAAAAAATAAGATGTTATGTTGTGTTGATGCTTATATCATTTGGGAAGTTATTTAAAGCTTGGAAAAACAGGTTGCTGTCTGTTTTATGACATATCAAATTCTTCCAGGCATAACGAGGACAAGTATGTAAAACTGGAATTTTGATATATATTTATGATGGAGAATAGAAAATACATTGCACAGTTTATGGACGGAAATATAACAATCTTGAGCGAATGCAGAAAGGAGAAGGAGAAACAGGAGAAGGACGAGGAGAAGAAGGAGGAGAAGTAGAAGGAGGAGGAAGAGAAGGAGGAGAAAGAGAAGGAGGAGGAGGAAGGGAAGGAGGAAAAGAAGGGGGAGGAGGAGAAGAAGAAGGAGGAGAAGAAGGAGAGGGAGGAGAAGCACGAGGAAGATGAGAAGGAGAAGGAGGAGAAGAAGGAGAAGAAGGAGGAGAAGGAGGAGGGGAAGAAGAAGGAGGAGAAGGAGAAGAAGGGGAAGGAGAAGGAGGAGAAGAAGGAGAAGCAGGAGAAGAAGGAGATGGAGGAGGAGAAGGAGAAACAGGAGAAGAAAGTGAAGGAGAAGGAGGAGAAGGAGGAGAAGGGGAAGGAGGAGGGGAAGGAGGAGGGGAAGAAGAAGGAGAAGGGGAAAGAGAAGGAGGAGAAGCAGGAGAAGAAGGAGATAGAGGAGGAGAAGGAGAAGCAGGAGAAGAAAGTGAAGGAGAAGGAGGAGAAAGGAAAGGAAGAGAAGGAGAAGGGGGAGGAGGAAGAGAAGGAGACCCACTCCCAAGTACATGTCTCGACGACAACACTGTCTCAAACAAACCAGCGTATAAAATATGACCGTAGACGACATTAGCACATTTCTTGGCTGTAAGAGTCATGTGTTTGGCCCTGTTCTTGCATAGCTGCGCTGTATGTTCACATCATGCTTTCACTGCCTCATTATCATGTGAATGCACCACACATTTCCTGCCTGTGCCAAACAAGAGGAGCCTTGTTCAGAGAGCCAGGCCCGAGCCCCACGGCAGAGCGAGCAGCCAGCCCCAATGCGAAGCCTCGGAGCGGGAACAATCCACCAGGAGTTCGGCCTCTCTCTCCATCCCTCCATCTGCACGGGACATGCTCACAGTCTGTGGTGGAGCGTGAGGAGGGCATTCAGAAAGAGCTGCTCAGAGTTACACAATGGGATATTTCTCTGTGTCACAATGTGGTGTTTATTGTAGTCATTAATGGTGCACTGGTATAACACACAACTGTCAGTCAAATTTAGATTTAATAATCTGGGGACGAACTTTTATACTCACACCTGCACATGATTTAATGTTTGATATGGACTTTTTTGTTTGTTTTTTTGTTTGTATTGCATTTTGAACAGGGCACCATGAAAGAGTCTGGGTGCTCTCATTGCATTCTCCTATATAAATAAAGATAAAAGACAAAGAATATGCTGTTTGTAAGATAATAAATAGGGATGGTCTTCCTGTGGCCGATAACCGATATTTTAAAATCTATAGTATATAGACCAAATTTATGTTAGTGAAGTTTACAAATGAACTTATCGCTTTTTGTAAAAAATAATATTTATTTATCTGGGATAAAAATGAATATTTTCTGTCATTTAGTCTGCTCAAAAAGACACATCTGGTGTACTCACGACAAACTGGGAATGACACATGGGCACACAGAGATCGGGCCAGTGCAGAAAAAATGTTGCCGTCAAATATCGGCAACACTTTCAATATCGGACCGATACTATATGTGGGGAAATCCTCCAATATCACTGATATCGGCGACAACCTACCAATAAATGGACACCATAATGGGCATCTGACACAACACACATGCCATAATATCTTGGTAATTCATATGATCCACTGGTAATTACTGTGTGTGTGTGTGTGTGTGTGTACGTGTGTGTGTGTGTGTGTGCATGTGTGTGTTCGTGTGTGTGTGTTCTTTTTGTATTCTTTTGATGGGAAGACCTACAGACAAGATATTCAGATTTTTTATATCTCAAATATTACACATATTATACATTTTATCTACATGTAACATTATTTTAATTTTACTGTACCATAAATATGTTTGAAACAGAGTGTCTGGAGGTTTCCCCACAACTAAATAGCAAACTCTATATTCAATGAATAGTGTGGAACCATTTGGCTCCATTGACTCTGTTGCTGAATAAATATTGGATTTAAAGCTGTGAAAGTGTCCCAGTTGGGATCACTTGTGTTGACCCTTCCAGCCTGTTCTCTTTATTTGCTATTATCTCGTACTCCTGTTTCCTCCCTCAAATCCCCAGATTATTAAAACCACACAGCCCTGTCCATAATCGAACCTGTATGAAGTGCACATATTCCCAGTGCTGCTATGGCCTTTGCCTTGTGCTATCATTGCCTCACTAATTCACCATACCACCTCTCCCACCATACAGTACATGCAAGTGTCTCTATGTAGCTCTTGGATATTGATTCGACAGACAGAGACTAATACAGAGACCTGGAGGTAGAGGTCAGCTGTGGTCCGAGTTCCTATCTCGCAATGGGACCAATTTAACAGCCCCAAATAGCCCATGGTCCTGTCCGAATGCCTCCCGGTGTGCGCGTAAACCTGAGCGAAGAACCTGCGTGTGGTTAAATGAAAATATTTTATGCACAGGGTATGAAGTATAGGGTGTGAAACGCTAGTGCAAGCATCAGCAATGCTTTGGTTAGCATGTGAGCGCAGTGGCATGCTCTGCTTAATATGGATTAACTGGGGTGTATAACATTGGCGATGGCTCTAAGGAGGCACATGTTCACATATTAATGAGGTGAGTCACAGGTGGTGTGGGACTGTACATGTACATAAAGGTGATTCAGCATTGTATGGGGGTTTTAAAAATCGATTATAAAGGTATGATTTGGCAACAAAAGAAGTTGAATCTATCTCTATTTATTTTATTTAAAGCCACAGCATGTAACATTTTTAGCCAAAAAATATACTAAAATAGGGAGGTCCCGGGGAAGATCCAGGACACGCTGGAGGGACTATGTCTCTCAGTTGGCCAGGGAACAGCTTGGGGTCCCACCGAAGAAAGTGTCTGGTGTGAGGGAAGTCTGGCGGTCCCTGGTTAGACTGCTGCCCCTGCAACCCGGCCCTGGATAAGCGGAAGAAAATGGGTGGATATACTAAAATAAAAACATGCATTTTTCATTTTGACTGTTTGTTGCACTGAAAAATGTAGAAAAACATGTGTCCTTACTCAGAGCGGGCTTGCATCTCCACAAACCTGAGTTTTATTTGGCCTGGAGGAGGGCCTTCTCCTGCTTGTTTCCATTGAAATGTTGTTCCTTTTGCTATAATCTTCCAAAGTATAGCATAAAACGTATCTGTCTCCATGGAGAATGTTTTGAAGTATGGTTTTAACTTTCTCCTTCCATATTATCATTCAGGTGACATGCCGCCTTCAGAAAGTTACATACTGTACCTTTGATGAGAAAAAAAAGAGAGATGAATCTTAATATTTTTTTTACTTTCTCCCAATTCCTTGCCTTTATTTATTCAGATATGGAGGAAGGACTCTTAATCTGTGCTAGACTAAGTGCCATTAGAGCAAAATGAAATGACTGAAGAAGTACACATGTCACTGGACGTTTGGGTGCTACCAGGTCAAAATAAGTTCAGCCATTTCCAATCAGGCTTCTAGGAACTCAAAGTGGAGTGGTGCCTTTACAAGTCCCCAAATCAAATGAGCGTCATCTCCTCATGTGGGTTTAGTGCAACGCTGTCTTGAGAAAAATGTTCCCCTTGTAGTCAGTTCTATCAGCACTGAAAAGACACTTGTACAAGGCGTTGTCGCTATAGCATAAGTTATGATTTGGAAACAGGGGAAGGGTGGAGCAGTTTAGGAGCTCTAATTGCGAATATTTGTGATTAGATTTGCAATTTCTGAGGATATTTTAAACTAAACTGCAGAAACATTAATATTTGAAAGCGAACTGAAATATGGATGGGTAAGACAAGGATCGCATGCATTTCAGACAGAGATCTATACCACAATTTAAGCCTTTTCTTATAATACAGTGACTTTGTTATTTGCAAAGGACAACATTCTTTGCGACATGCCAATTATGACCATTCAGTTTGTAATTTTATGTTTATATTGTATTGGCCAAGTATAATATTGATGATTAGAAATGACTGAATCTCGATTAAAATTTGGTTAATTACACAGCCCTACAACCCACATACCTGGATGAATAAAGGTTAAAAATAAGACATAATTTTGAGAAAAGGAGACGTTGAGGTTCTCCTCGTTCATGATTAGGAATGGGTACATTTACAGAGGAGGAATAGTTAATGGCAAAATACATTTTTATATAGCGCTTTTCCACCTTCAAGACTTTTCATCAAGGAACAACTCACCCTTTCACACACACACTCATACACCAATGTACGCAAACACTGGGGGCAAGGTGGGTTAAGTGTCTTGTCCAAATCCACCAACCTGTGGCCTGTGACCGCTCAGACAGTAATGTTTTATGTAGGGAGTGAGATTCAAACCGCCAACCTTCGGATCAGTGGACAAACGCTCTACCAACTCAGCTACTGTCGCCCACAGTACATGGGTACAACAAGGAAACTATGTACAAGTTATATAGCTAGAGAAAGGCCAAAGAGGATTTGGTTGTAATGAGGATTTGAAGTTAGTTTGTGTGAAAGAAGAGGGTGGGGATGGCGCTTCGTGGAGGCATCAACACCCCACAGGAAAAGATGAACTGTAATTAGCAGTGAGTACAAAAATAATCTGGACTTGTGGATTGACTGTAAATTGACCTCACGTTTGAAGCATATGAGATCTGCTCAGTTGGCTCTAACACTCCAAAGTGCTAGACTCTATTTTCTTCACACTTGTTCTAATTAAAACTGATTTGTGATTAAAGGACAGCAGTCAGCCTCATAATACTAAGAGGAGCAGGGCTGATCCATTGTATCATTGTGAGGGTTGTAACAATATGTTTGAGTCGAGCAGGAATAAGGATTTAAATTTCAATTTTCTTTTGATCTTGTTTGTCATACCGTTTGCAGACGTATTAAAGATGAGTTTCTAATGTGCATTTCAATTTAAATCAAAACTGAATGTGGTCGTAACTAAATTATTCTGTCAGGTTTTGTAGTGTATTTAAAAGTGCACTGTGTAATTTTTCTGGTGAGGGATCCGCCACTTGCTTGTCTCCATGTTTCACTAGCAAGGACCATGCTACAACAATGGTATAAGATAAAGATATTTATTGATTATATGAATAGATGTGGAGGCTGGGAGGGGGGAGACTCAGGATGTGGCCTCTGTCTCAGGCGGTTAGCCCAGCCAATTTAGGACCCACCCTCTCTGAAGATGGTGAGGTCTTCGGGCTGAAAGATGAACCCAACACATCGGGTGGGAGGGAGAGGTCGAGAGAGAGGAGACAGACGGTGTTGCCGGGATAGGCTTGTATAAATCGGGCTTCTGAGTAATTAGAGGTGTGTTTGAGGTGAGCTGTCGTCGCTGGAGAGGAGCAGAAGGAGGTTGAGGCGTGGTCCTGCTCCTGAATCTCAGTCAAACATATTAACTCCATATGTATGATTCGCTTGGAATGTCACACGGCATCTTGCATTTATTCAGTCACAGGTGTTTTGAATAGCTTGAAAATACCTTGAAAAACATGCATATCGTGTGAGTATTTCTACAGATCGAACCTATAACTTGGCCTGATGGAACATTCCAGGCAAAGCAATAACAACATCATCATCATATCCAAATCCTATTATTTTCATTCAAAAAAGTTATCCTATGATTTGGGTCACTGACTGGTTTAAAACTGTCTCAATTTTATATCTCCGTCAGTGTGCTCATGGCATCAGTTCCAAGCTTGAGGAAATTCAGAGTTACAGGGAAGGGCATCTGATGTACGACGGACACTGTTTATTCAATTCACCATTATTACATCCGTGTATTCATTATTGTTCTAACCCGCTCTGTACTTTCAG
This sequence comes from Periophthalmodon schlosseri, assembly GCA_000787095.1. Lineage (NCBI taxonomy): Eukaryota > Metazoa > Chordata > Actinopteri > Gobiiformes > Gobiidae > Periophthalmodon > Periophthalmodon schlosseri. Next base: position 58,417 of record KN484736.1, read on the forward strand.
TTCCTTTAGGTGTAATGTGTCTTCATTATTAGGATCATTGGATCTTGTGTTCTTAGTTCACGGTGCGGGTTAATTGACCCCTGGAGGCTCCCTTACTTCTCTGAGTTAACGAACACTCGGATTATATGATTATTCTGCATAGGCCTTAGATGTGAGATTTGTTCACTACTGGATCCCGACTGTTCTTTAAAGGAGTTACTGCAGCATATAGATTGTAAATGGGACTTTGATAAGCACTTTCGTCATTCTGTATAAACCTATGGAGCATTTATGGATTGGCATTTTGAATTACCGGCTTTGGGATAGCGGAGATTAATTTGGGGTGATATAATTTTCCCTCCGCTGCTTTCATGTCATGAGGTGGCATTAAATTGTATTACGCCAAATGAAGTGATCACATGGGAATTACTTTATGTTCAAAGAATGAGCTTAATATGCATTTGAACCTGTCTTTGAGATAGAGAAGTGTGTGACAAGTTTGATTTATTATCAAGAGATGGCTTATATCTCACATACATGCTTTTGATGAGGCTTGACTGATTTAGTTCATTGCAAATTTCATCATACAGAAAGATGATTTTGAATTGCATACGATTGTCCTATTAGGATTTGCCACATTTAATGAAATACATTGTTTATTGGGCTCTACAGCACATTTCCAGCATAGTGCTTCAGCCAGCCTTTGTGGGTCATTTTACATCACGAACATTACAATTGTCAGTTTAAAATATAAGAGACAATTATGTTTTACATATTACATACACATTATTAATACTGGATGTAGAATTATTTCAGATAGATTTTAGAAAGAAGAGCAGGAATAAGGATTTACATATACATTTTATTTTGATCTTGTTTGTCATTCCATTTGCACACATATTGAAGTTGAGTTTCTAATGTACTGTACTGTATTACAATTTAAATGAATGTGGTTGTAACTAAATTATTCTGTCAACTTTTGCAGTGTATTTAAAGGTGCACTATGTAACTTTTCTGGTGAGGGGTCCCCCACCATGTTGTCTCCATGTTTGTATGTATGATTTGTTTGGAATGTCACATGGGCTCTTATACCTTGAAATACCTTGAAAAACATGCATATTGTGTGAGTCTTTCTGTTTATTGGGCTCTGCATTACATTTCCAGCATAGTGCTTCAGCTGTTCTTCCTGGATCATTTAATTTCACAATTGTCAGTTTAAAATCTCCAATTATTTTTATTATTTATTTGCACATTACAGCACGTTGTGTTATTAATACTGGACATAGACTTATTTCAGATAGAGTTCAGAAAGAAGAGAGCTAAGGGCCTGGCCACCAGGTTGATAGTGACTGAACAAAGACAATATAAAGGTGCACTATGTAACTTTTCTTTCCCGGGAATGTTCAACATGTTCTTCATCTTATCAATCTTGCATTTATTATTTATTAATTTGATTTTTATTGCTAAAAAATACATCCTTTACTGTGAGTGGGCTGACTTCTGCACAGATCTGACCTGTAACTTTGCCTGATGCCGCCTCCTTGTCATTATAGAGAATTAAAGACACACTGTGGAACATCCCAGGCAAAACAAGAATATCTCTTGTTTAAGTTAAAAGGGGAAGACAGGTTTACTTATTTTTGCAGTTTTAAATTAGCACCTTGACTAGATAAACCTGAGTAATCTGCACATACAGATATGAACAAATTATGAACAAAATTGCACAGGTCTGCTCATCAATGATTAATTGTGTGTGTGCTGTAATGTAGGTTAGGGCCCTGGAGGCGAGTGGAGGGAACATAAAACAAACAAATCGTTCTCTACAAAGGAAAACATCTTTTAACACCTCCTCTGCTGCTGCCTGCTTTGTCTCTACCTGGATTCACAAACAGAAAGCTGAAGAACTGTCAGATCAGGGGCTGAAGGCCTTTAGTCGTTTAGTCAATTAATCGGTTGATGGTGTTTGAGTCGATCAAAATATGTATTAGTTGACTAGATTGTAAGGATTTATATGGGACAACAGCAGAAAGGAGAAGTTGGTGAGTGATTGAGTTGGGTCGTTTTCACATGTTAGTGGTTCTGTGGAGCGACCCCACTGCGCACTAGATTTAGCTCTGTTTACTTTACCTTTGGGTCGGCTTTGTTCACATACACTGCAGATCATTCACCTCAAACAAACACCATGAACCACATGAGAGTCCATCAGCTGATCGCTGAACTTTCCAAGACAACGCACTTCAAGCGGACAGAGCCCCGTGAAACCCGCGCACATGCTCGCTTCCCCTAAACGCAGTGGTCTTTTTTTTCACCTGTGGCTAAATACACTGTGATGACTGTGCACGCTGGTGGCGGAGGAGAAGAAGCTTTTTGAACCACACATAGACAGACCCAGGCTCACCTGTGCAAACAGAGGCAGGCTCACCTGTGCAGACAGACCCAGGCTCACCTTTGCAAATAGACTCAGGCTCACCTGTGGAGACCAAGGCAGGCTCACCTGTGCAGACAGACCCGGGCTCACCTGTGCAGACAGACCCAGACTCTCCTGTGCAGACAGAGGCAGGAGGAGATGTGTCACTGATATTAAGCTGATCCAAATTGCCTTGTCAGATGAGTGTGTCAAACAGCAGCTCTGCAGTGCCCAGAAATATACCTGATCCAAGTGCTTTTTTGGCCAATTCCAAGCATTTTTACTGTCACCAGGGACTGCGTAGGTCGGCCCAAGGTCGACCGCATTCACACCGCATTCGCCCTGCTCCAGAGTGTGAGTGGAGCCGCTCTGAGACCTCATGTTTGAACTGCTCTTGGAGCGGCCAATTACTGTGGTCCAGAATGTGACTGTTGGGTTCACATTGGCCCAAGCACCGCTCTCGGAGCAAATGCTCTTGCACGTTGACTAGTGGCAGTGTAAAAATGACCCTAGCTTGAACATTTGGAATTTTTTGGTGTTCTCATGATTCACAAGTTTAATCTGTATTTATATACCAACATTATTTCTTTGTACTTTTTTCTGCATAAATAGTTGTTTTTTTGCATAAACTCCCATGCAGGTGTAGTCTTGTGAGTGCAGTTGGTGTCAGATACATACGGACATGTAATTGTTTTGAGGGCCCTTTTTAGTCAGCTAATCGATCGGCAGGACAAGAATTTCTTTAGTGGACTACAGCCCTGGTAGTTTGGGATTTTATGGTGGAATTTGTATATTATGGTTTCAAGGATGCTTTGTTTCGCTGTGTGCAGGAAGGCATTTACACTCAGCCAATCAGAGGAGCAGCTAATGAAGACACAAACAAACAAGTTGATTAAGACTCAGGAGGAGGTTCAGGTGAAGGCTGCAGGTCGGGAAGTCATGTGTGAACAGAGCTTTTTAAAGACACTGCAGTTTAGCTCAAGAGAAGATTTAGATTTTCATATATGTAAAAACACAAGATGTCCATATCTTATCGCTAAGTTACATTTGTGTGACATAGGTGCTATTTAATGGGTTTATTTGTACTCTAACACATGTATTTTTACTCTATATACTGTATGAAACGATTCAGGGCAGTGGCTCACAAACTGAAGGGAGTAATTTAAAAGTGTACTAGTAGCTTTAATGAAGGGTTCACCACCTACTTCTGTCCACGAAGTTACTTTTTTTGTCAGTAATGTCCCTGGTCTGGCATTGACATATCTATGTCCATGGAAAGGAGCAGGTGATGCCACCAGGCGAAGTTACAGGTCAGACCTGTGGAAAGGTGAGCCCGGTTACAATAAGAATGTGTGCAATAAAGAACACATATAATTGAATAAATGCAATATAGGTACGGTTAATGTGAACTACCTGGTTGGAATAGCACAAGTCAAATGCTCTTTGAGGTAGAAGGTGACCATAGTTCAATGAGATTAGTTCAATGAGATTCTATTTTTATTACAGTGAATAGAGTGTGATAGAGCTGGGGAGGGCAGAGCTGTTTATAAACCTTAAAAAGTGGTATCTCTTTTGGTTTCTGTAGAAAAAACAATTTACAAATGAGTACATGCTTTAGAGTAATGCTTAAAAGCACAAATGTATTCTTTCATTTTTGTAAAGGCTATATGATGTTTAACTGGAAACAATTGTACAAAAACAATTAAACATATTAAGAGAGAGAGCTGTAGTATCTTGAAGAAACCACTACAACTATACATGTTAAGTAGTCTGTCAGTCTTCAGGGAGAGTGTTTGGCTATGCTATCTCCCACAATGCACCGCTGTACCTGGTGAGCATCTTCTGGCTCTGTGCAGAAGTAGTTTTGCCTCTGGGATTCACATTCATGTTTTTCTTTGAAGCTGTCTATCTTCAGTGTCCAGCGGCAGCTCTTTTATTACATGCACAACAGGAGGGCTGTGAGGGAAGAAACAACAACGCCATTTTGAAACAGTATTTCAATTATGTATACAAATTGATTAGTGTAATTTTAGGAGTTTACAGTTTTCTGAGTTAATCCCTGTATGTGTCTACTTTTTTTCTTTCACTTGAACATTGGTGCACGAAAATAATATAATAATTAAACTTATCCAAAATTTAACTCATAGCACCAGTCTCAAGCCCTAATGAATCAAACAAGCTACAATACCTGTCTTTAAAGATACACTACGTAACTTTTCTGGTTGAGGGACTGCCGCCTGCTTGTCTACTTTAAGATGCTTTGATGTGAACTTCCACACTATAGCAAAAAGAACATATCTATGGTGCATTTATTAAAATACAGCTGTTTTTATTGCTAAATATTCCTCAAAAAACATGCATTCTTACTGTGATCACAGCCCCAGATCTTAAACCAGACTGGCATGAAATTAGAAAATCTGTTGAATAGTACAAATTGTCCCACATGCCAGATCTTATAAAGCCACTGTATTCTTTTTGTCAGTCACAAGTCTGGATGAAACCTAGGGTTGAGCAATATGCAAATAACGTGGTGATCCCAGAAGAGAGATGCTCAAAGCTCAAAGATATATGGTAGTGTTCATTGCTGATTGCTGGATGTAGGCTGTAGACACTTTAACACTGCGTTTAGTGACAGTTTAGGCTGCAGATTGAGTGCATTACCTTCTCACTAATTCTCGAAATACCCACATCTTTACATCCATTCTCTGTAATGACTCTAAAGCCCGCGGTTTAAGTGCCAGAGAGCGGGGACGGAGCAGTTAGTAGCATTGGTAAACACAGGCACAGATGCTGGAACAGTGAACAATGGTGCATAAATTAAACCGGAACAACCCATTTAGCTACTGCTGTCCGGGGTGACAAAACCTCTACACTGCCAAGAACACATTTCTACCTCTGTTTTTAATTTGCTCTTTTAGAATACAAATATGACATTAAACTTAGATGTGGATGGTACATTATTTAAATATTTCTGAACTCTCAGTTACTACTTTCTTGTTAAACAGCCACCGTAAAGGCTCACTATGTAACTTTTCTGGCCTGCTTTCTTCATAGAGGTGCCATGGCATGAAATCAATCTTGGCGTAATGTTTTATCACAAAAAAAAAGCAAAAAAAAACAAACCCAAAAACATGCATACTTAACAGTGTGGTTGCCTCTCCATAAATCTGACCTGTAGTGATGGGACTTTTAAGGGATCAGAATCTTTTGGATCCGTTCATTTCAAAGAGCCATTCAAAAGACTGACTCTTTTTATATTTATTTATATGGCAGAAGCCAAAGTGAGAACTCATTTTAACAACAAACTAATCACAGGGAGAAATGACCAAAGCTCAGATGTGTTTAAAATGGTTCAAACTGAGAGTGGGTGTGTGTTTACCCTTTGGAATTATGTAGAATAAATGAATAACGCATCTAAATAAAATGTTGCACTACAATAATAATAATGACAAAACTAACTGTTATTACGATGACAAATGTTTTTTTTGTGCACAAACTCTCACTGGTGTTGCCTGCTCTGCTTCTGTACTGACTGTTGTGTTGGTTCAGTGTTAATCAGGATAAAAATGCACAAAAATTCAAAAGAAAAAAGATTTAGCTGTTTTAAAAAATGAGACCTGGTTCTATCCGTTCCAACGTTAAGGAACCGTTCAAAAGAACCGACTCGTTCACGAAGGTCACATCACTAGGCCTGCAACTTGACCTGAATGTGCCACCTGTTTGTCTGCATGGCGATAGATAAGTTGAATGCCATACTGTGGAACATTCCAGGCAAAGCAACTACATCTCCATGGAGACAAGTAGGTTGCTGACCCTCCACCAAGTTACAAGTTACAAGTTTAATAATCAGTCCATCATTTTATTTTTTTTCTTTTATTGCATTTTCTTTCAAATGAACATTTTAGTTTTTGGTTGACACCTAGTTGAATCTTGATAGGGAGATTACTGTAATGAAGATGGTACTTAAATATTTGATGATAGTAGTTGTTACAGAAAAATCAATGGTATACGCCAGTTCCCACTGATATCAGGGCTAGACAAAAGGATAGAAGGCTAGACACAAGGATAGAAGGCTAGACACAAGGGTAGGCTTATTCAGAAATAGGCAGCGAAATCTGTCACAAAATCTTGGTGATTTTGTGACATATTTCTGAATAAGCCTGCATGAGATGAGCCTCTCCAGATGACTTTTCTACATTTATTTTACATGTGGTGCAAAGTGGGGTGATAGAGTTGGGGGTTGGCGCTGTAGTCTCCATGGAAACTGAAGGTGCTTGGAAATTGTTGATCGTCGGTAATGGTTTGAAATGTTCTCCTGTAAAGTGCCTCAGAGGTTGAGATTAAATGCAGCCCGCTCTCAGTCACTAATCACAGCATCGCTTCAGACAGAACACAGAGACCCTTTGTGCTTTCCAGACAGGGAAATATATCCTGGGTGTTTTAAATATTTATGTTGACGGATTAGTTGGTTGGTAGCTGCCTATACCACTCAATTAAACGCTGCTTTTCCTACAGCACAAAAGCACTTAAGTCAATGGTGCTGCTCATGTATTAGCACTTTGAGTTAAGGCTTTGTTGAATAAATAGACCAAAGAAGTTAAGTAAATAAGAAAACATAATAGTATGCTATCATATAAAATTTTTTGGACCTTGCATTGATGGTCTGGCTATAAAAAATTCCCTTAGTACTGCTGCAAAGGGGAAAAAATGTGTCCGTATCATATTTGGAGATTTCTGTGGTCTTACATATTAAAATGATCTATTCTTTTTGTTCTAGTAGGATACCACTAAGTTATGTAACGTTTTATCTTAAAATAGAATAAAATAAAAGCATATTTTTTTCACTCATGCATCCTTACTGTGAGTAGGCTTGCATCTCCACAAACCTGGCTCTTACTTGGCCTGGAGGAGGTCCTTCTGCTACATGTCTCCATAGAATTGCTATTCCTTTGGCTAAAATATGGCATAAAACTTATCTCCATGGAGAATGTTCCAAAGTATGGTTTAAACTTCCTGTTTCCATGGAATCAAGCAATTGACGTGCCACCTCTAGAAAGTTACACAGTGTTGCTTTAAGTGTAAAATATGTATAATTAATAATAATTTTCAGATTTTAGACTTCAGTGCCTGGTTGTTTATACAAGCCAAAGTCCATAATAAATTCACCTAATATAACAACAAGTATGAATTTCCTGCCACTGTGTATTTTCCCATGCTCCTTTGCGGCTGCTGGCAGGTCTATCTAAGTGCGAATGGTCAGGCGCCGCTGCTTAACAACTGATGAAATGCTTTAGTGAGTGACAGGTACAGTGAGCCGCCTGCCAACTCATGCAAGAAATATACGAGATTATAGGCCCAGATCTTGTTTATATCGGGGCTCCTCATTGAGGCAGTGGAGTGGACTGGATTGCAGCTTGTAAATGTGGGTTTACCTTGACAAGAACATGACACCTCCTCCCCACACTGTGCCGTATGCCTAGATCTGATAATGTCACACTACAGCAATGTAACAGGATTCTCATTAGAGCAACAAAATGGCTGTATGCATCAGAGAAGAAAGTGAAATTGAATTCTTGTAAAACACTGTATAAAAAATTGTATTTATGAGATTTGATGGAATACACAAGTGAAAAGTAGTTTTTTTTCTACATAAATAAGTGATTTGAGCCTATTTTTGAAAACTTGTGTGCCCGTTTCAATCAACTTCTCTGTAATATTTATTATATAAGAAAATCATAAGCTGGTAACGGTGTAAAGGTAAAAGAATTATAGTAGTCGTGTTTTTCTCTGTCAAATATTTAAAGGTGCACTGTGTAGCTTTTCAGGTGGAGAGTCTGCCACCTGCTTGTCTCCGTGGTGATGTTACTGCTTTGCCTGAGATGCTCCACAGGCATTAAACTTATGCCGATAGACTATTCCAAGTTATAGGTCAGATCTGTGGAAAGGCGTGCCCCCTCACAGTAACAATGCATGTTTTTCAAGGTACTTCTTTAGCAATAAAACACTTGTAATTTAATAAATGAAATAGATATTTGATGTTTATGTTAAGTTCCAAACTGTGGAACAAAGGCAAAGCTATAACATCACCACCGAGACAAGCAGGAAGCTGCCCCATCACTAGAAAACGTAGTGCATCTTTAAGTAAACCACTTTAATAGCCATCATACATACAAATTTGAAATGCAATCACATCAGTGATTAGTCTATAGGCTACTACTTTAGTACTTGACTTAAGTTGAGCTTTTTAATACAAATTTTAAAGTCCAATTTGTTCTCTTTCAAGGGTATATCAAACATGACACAAAACAATTACTACTACAGTCTCAAAGTTATAGCACTTCTAATCAGCCTAATTACATTTTGATTAGTTGCTCACTTACGTTTTATGATTAATGTCGTAAGGTCCATTAGCGTATTTAAAATCGATTTGCGCATGGAATAAATGGACATACACTTTGGCCATGAAGCACTTAGTTAAATATACCTGTGTTTTTATAGTGGGCTGTGTCAGTTTTAGCTTGTGAACCTGATTTGTATGCCACTCCTGCTCTGCGTCTTTTTACAGCCTGGTAGTAACTGTGTGTTCGGCCCCAATGAGAAATAAAGGTTTTTCTACGGTGGCCGTATTGTAGCTGTCCACTGCCTTTGTGATACCGGGAGATGGATGGGAGAGAGAGTCAATAAAGTTCTTTTGAATGGAGAAAAAAGGGTTATGTAATGGTGTAACTCATTGGGACTTTCAAAATGGTGGTTTAGATTCTTGGAAAGTGTTAATTGATTTGGCGTGGGTTGAATGAGGGCCTTGTACAAAATACTTAAAAAGATAATAATAAAATAAAATTGTAAAAATGCCCAAACGCAGTATTGTATTTTGGAAAGTATTCTAACATAAAATGAAACAACAAATTATACAGTAATTGAGGGAACCCTTATTTCCTGTTTCCCCAACTGCCAGTGAGGACAAGTAAAGTAGTGCTGGAGGAGAATCATGCATGTTTCATTATTGAGCATAATTATGTATGAAGGCTGAGGACATTTCTATTTTTTTAATTCACTTTCCAAACTGAACTTTTCTCACTGCACATATAGACAGCTGCATGTCCCTATAGAGCCACCGTAGGTACACAAGACTGGGGCATTATGAGTTCTTCTGCTATGTGCCCCGATTATATATATTAATAATAATAACTTTAATTTTATAGCACTTTTCAAAAGCTAAAGTCCCTCACAACATGTGAATACCTCCTACACAGAAACAATAAAACAATAATAAAACCTCCCAGCAGCGATAACAACAGTTTTAAAATAAAAACACATTTAAAAAACACATTCCAATAAGCCATTCTATAAAAGTAGGTTTTTAAATTTGATTTAATACCACCCACAGTTTGGGCTAGTCTAATCTCCTCAGGCAGTGCATTCTACAGCTTTGAGGCTCTGATCGAAAAGGCCCTGTCCTCTCTGGTCAGACGGGAGGGGAATAATTATAATGCAGTTGAAGGATATGCAGTTGAATTCTTAGCATTTATTTGGCAAAGACAGAAGGAGAGGTGGGATTGAAACTAACTGAGCCATTTTTGAACTTGGGTTATTTAAGTGATACATTGTCTTTTAATGAGCTGTTTAATTTCAGCTATAAATCTTCTACTTAATCTTTGCCGTAGCAGCAGAACCAAGAACCATCTCAACCTCCCCATATCCGACTTCACCACTTGTTGTAACCTAAGCATGATAAAAACTATTCATAGCTTTTATTTAGAATATAAAACTATCCTTTACTTTGCCAGATATTACTGATATTACCAAATCATACTTACATTGGTTGTCTGCTCGCACATATACAGTCCTGTCTCTTACTTTGATTGACTAGAAACAAGTGGGGTTTGAGGGCTGGTCTGTTTGTGGATCCATGGAAACACGTAGCTTTGGGAAATTTACTTGTGGCTGCAGCGTGGGCATAATTTGGCACTGGGAGGCCTATTAAACCTTAATGGAAAATCCCATTGCCTACATTATTAATTATGCATCAAAATGTAGACGCAAACATGGACTATCTGTGACGCCTTTGGTTATATATCTTCAAAAGCCACATCCGCATGCACAACTAAAACAATTACATTTTCACTCTGGGACATACAGAATAATTAATTTAAATGAGTTTTGCCGTTGTTCTGTGTGTTTGAATGTAAACAAAACCAAGCATTTATCGCACAAATACAGTATCAGCAGGGGTCCATCCTACTGGTCAATACACAGTACTGTACAGTGCTGGGCCCGTCAATACAGGATGTTACAGATGTGATGGACCAGTGACCTGATGATGACAGATCACGTCCTGTCTAATGATGAGGGCAAACTTGTCATTAGATTTCATTCAAATGCAAAACAGTGGTGTATTTTTACATATGTTCATTCTAAACTGTTTTTAATATAGTTATGAAGAAAGCTTGTGTATCAGGATAGTTCTAAGGCTTTATAAGTCAAGCCGAACGACGTCTGCAGAAGTCGGAATATATTTAGAATACATTTTTACATGTTTTGCCATGTCATGTGTGAGACTAAAATATGAGTTAGCTTTGGTTTGTATTAAAAATCATTACAAAGAGCAATATGATCTATATAATTACAAATGTACACAAGTATGCATTTTACAATTGATTTAAAACTGTTATTTAATCTGAAAATGGATAAATCATTTGTGCATTAGCTTGGCTTTAATTGTTCTTAATGATGTAAAATGACCCTATAAGATAAGAACAGCTAAAGTGGTACTCTGCAGTGTAATAAATGTGGATATCAAATGCCTGTGGCTGCTAGAGTGACTGATACATGTGTCAGTGCATGTGAAAGCTTACAATACAATCAACTATGTTAATGGGTAACTTTAAAGCAATAATAATAATAATAATAATAATGCATTAGATTTATATAGCGCTTTTTTGGACACTCAAAGACGCGTTGCAGTGCATTGTTCTTTCATTCCATACTTGGTGGTAAACTACTACTGTAGCCACAGCTGCTCTGGGGCAGACTGACGGAAGTGAGGCTGCCAGTCTGTGCCATCAGCCCCTCCCACCACCACCAACACTCACACACCACATTCATACTAGGCAATGTGGGTGAAGTGTCCTGCCCAAAGACACAATGACAGTTTCCTCTATAGCCACTGCTGTCCCACTGAGGCACCTGATGATCCCAGCGGTCGCCCATCCAAGTACTAATCAGGGCATTGAAAAGCAGTTAAAGCCACAAAGTAAAACAAGTAAGAATTTAGTGGCCATGTTACATCCTATTCAAAACGTATGAGTTTCATATTTGAGGTTTTATTAGCTGTAAACTTGATTATTGAGATTCAGTGTTTGGCTGACATTCTTTTAGATTATAGACAGTCTGAGGCCCAAATCAAATGTTGTGCATAAACATCCGTCATTTGTCCAAAGGCAGAACTTGACTGGCTGGATGTGCCTGTATGCACAATAATTACTCTACGCTCAGCGCCAGTGAAGCCATTTAATTAACTGTCCCCTGTCGACTCACATAATTTGTCAATATCACGCGGACACCCACTCTTTTATACAAATATAGCAGGAGTCGATATGTTTTCCATTCAAACTCCGCTCAACAAGAATGTACCAACAATTACGGGAGCTAGCAGGAACATAACATAGGCAGTCTTGAGTGACATGGCTCAATAGACAATTATAGGCTGTGTGCTGCTGCTGCCTATGGGGACAGTATGTGTAGAGACAATGCATGGTGCTGATTTTTGCCTAGATTACGGCTCCATTGACTGAGCCTGACAGTGTTTTGTGCTTGATTAGGCTCACAGAACGTCACCGTAATTATATCTCTGTTTTTATTTTCTTGCAGGTTTGCGGTTGGATCTACACTCCGGGAAAGGTAAAAACAAGTTCACTCCAACTGTCTTTTGCGGTTGCTTTCGGCTGGCTGGAGTTTGGTGGATGTTTTTTGAGAGGGACGGTGATGAGTTGAGATTATGGTGGTGGATGCAGTGTGTGTTCAGGCTGTGTGGAGGGAAATTGTTGATTGATTTTGTGTTGATTCAAATGGACAGTTCAGACATAATATTATGACCACTTACTTGTATTTAGGGTCATACTCGACAAACTGTTCAAAGTGCGTATGACGGGTTTACATGTTTAGCATAGTTTCAGTGAAGTAGCATTTTGGAAAAAAAGTTACTGGAAGCAGCTCTGAGTTCTATAAGGAATCCCTCTATATCTACGTCATCAATACACAGAATTTTATTGAATGCTTACACGCTAGTAAGACATTTCTTTGACTTTTTTTTTTTTATTTTAATAGTTTCTTTTTCCAGACCAAGGTTTAGTTTGTGTTCATACCTGACAGTTTCGACTGCTCACTAGCGGTCTTCCTCTGAGTGGTCATGTGATGTTACTGTGATGTGGCCAGTCAGCTGATTTAAGCAGGTTTTAGCAGTCCGGCTTCTTCAGGACAGTATCCCAGGTGTGTGAGAGTAAAAAGGCCCCCTCATCCCGGTTTAAAGTCCCGTGGGCACGTTTCCTGCTTGAGCAGCAGATAAATAGAGCTCAGAGCTACTTCCTGTAATTCTCACAATTCTCACAAACTGCCACTTGACTGATGTAAAACAATGATAAATATTTACCATGATTATGACAAAACCAGTGTTATTCCTTTTGCATGAGAGTGGTTATAATCTTATGGCTTTTAAATGCTCTGTATTTAAGGAGTTTTCTATTGCTCTGTGGATTAAAGGTTTCTTGAGGTGATGGTCATCCAGTACGTAAGGAACAGCATTATCAGCGCAAATGCACCTGCCTCCCTATATATAATCCTACAGACAAGTACTGTACTTCTTTAAGATCTTACTTTAATACAAACTGTAGTACTGTGGAAAAATCTCTGTTGAACTACTCCATAATTATAGAAGCACATTTGTTACTGTCCCTGTCAGCATGATAAAACTACTCTGGTGCTTGCTATTATTATATTGATAAAATAGTTTAGCCAGAGGGCAAAACGTGAGTTCTCTGTGCTACCTTCTCATTTCTATGTTTCTTTCTCTCCTAGTACATTCGCAAATCAACATCTTTTTGTATGCTTTTGTTTAACTTAGCAAATGTTTTGACCCTATGAATAATTACACATATTCATCATTTCTAATGAAGTACTCTCCAGTTTCGGCAAAGGTTGGTGTTTTGTGACTGTGTGGTAGAAAAACCAATGGGTACCGAAAAGAGAAATGTCAGTGCTTTAAAGTTCAGCCTTATATGGAAGCCAGACAGGAATTTATAAGCAAAGAAAAAGTAGGCAATTTTGTTTTTTCCACTCAAGTTGTTCAACATTTTCAGACACTTTTCTTTCACTCCCCACACTCTTGGTTGCAAATACCATACTTATTTCAATACATATTTGTTGAATATGTTTTGGAAACAAAATAAAGAAGAAAAATATAGACATTACAGATTGAATGTGTCTTTTCAATGTCTTTTTCAACATGTTAGACTTGGGCTTCTATAAATTATATATTACTACATTCAAAATAAGTAACAAAAAATGAATTTTAAAAACATTTAAAACATGTAATTTAGTCTTTCTATTGCATTCATAGCCTTCAATACAGTATCATCCCTGTTCGCTGCATATTACAAACGGTGTGTTATTAAGAAGCTTACACGTTTGCCATTTTCCTGGGCCTTCCTTTTACAGTGATGGTGGTGGATCTCCAGCTCTTTTTGGTCTATTTCTGGCAGATGGGGAGTCCGCAACAGTTTATGTCTGAGGCCTTCCCTTCGTAGATCCCATAGAGTATTTTAGTCAGAATAATCCTCACCATCTGCTCTGTCTCCTGTACTACGCTGCAGCTCTCTGTCTTTCTCTCTCTCTCACTCTCTCTCTACATCTTCCTCTCTTTTTTCCTGTTGTATTTCTAGGGTTTTTGTTGTCTGTAGCCTGCTGTTTGTGATCCCTGCCCCCCTAATGACCTCCTTGTTTGATGCCATGGTCCTTCACCCATTTAGCTCATCCCGATACTATATCCTACTCCTGAGAAATATTTGTTCCTGTTTTTCAGCTGTACGTCTACTGTGGTTGAGGGTTAGATTCACGGACTGGCTAAATGTTTTCTGGAAAAAGGAAAAGGTTAGATTTGGTATAGGAAAATGGTTAGATAGTTGGCTCTGTCCCTCCAGACCCGCCTTTCTAACCTTTCTCCAACCTTCCAGTTTCCTATGGGTTTACAGGGGGCATATTGAGGACTCTGGCCCTGTCCCAGTACCCACACTACACACATCCAAGCTGCGTAAAACAGCTGTCGGCGATGTTGTTAAATACATTACATTACATTAATCAGAAAGCCACAGCCTATAGCCCTGTTCTAATCATTTGTTCAAGTGGCCATAAACAAGTAAGATCTGCGTTAATGTTTTTACAGTGTTGTTGCCTGGACAGTCTGCGTATCTATCTAAAATATTATCTGTTCCTTCCTAATGTATCCAGTTAGCGCTCACTGCTAAGTTGCTAATAGGTTGCTAAGGTAGGAGCGCTGTTTGAAAACATTCCAGTGAAATGCACTGTGAGGAATACATTTGCCTGAAGTCCACATCGCTCCACACTTGCAGTGCGGAAGTGCGGAGTGAACGGCATGGTGAAGTGCTTATTAAAACATTCTGAAGAACTGGGACACCCTGCGAACTTCACGTGAATGCGGTGTGTTAGTGCCAGTATTGGGACAGAGCCGTTTTACCATATTTTATTTGTTTTGTTTTGATAGGTTAATGCTATACCAACGATGCTAATTTTTCATCACTCTAAAAAAGCATGGCTGATCTATTTTTCCTCCACGTTCTCCCTCCATCTCCAGTTTAAACCCATAGACAATCTTTCCTTATCATCCCCAATTTATCACTTCAAAGCAGAAAATACATTACATGAAACTTCCACTTTTATACACATCACCTCGCTAAACGAAAATCACAGGATGTTTTTAAGCCAAGATAAAACATGACAGAAATGTTCAAGCCAGTTATTCAAGTTATTCCCTTCTGAATGCGCTCGCACCTGTAAAAAGGCTTGTTGAATTGTCAAAAACTCGGCTCTCATCTCCCTCTTACTGGCGTCAAGGGAGATGCTACTTGACTTTTTGTGCTATTCTGCTACAGTTTTTCAATGGTAGCTCCCAAATCCTCCTCTGTATCTGCGATATAGAGTCTGAACCCTTTGTCAAAACCAGTACAAGTGAAAACATGACAAAAGCGTTTCACTTAGCACACTGCTGCATGTGCCTTCATGGAGATACACAGTGTGGTATAATGTGAAGGGCGCTGTACAAGGTTTATTCTGTCTCCAATTGTCAGGCACGGCCCTGACAGGAACACGTTTATTAGAGCCGGGTAAGAGAGCAGTGTCTCTTGACTCTTCACCATAGGGAAATAGCGATAGTATAGTAACATGGACTTAACTCCCTTATTACATTTTAGAAGGCTGAAAATACTAGCTTTAGCCAACAAAATTACACTGCATCTCTGTTTTAAGCTCGGATTAGTTTAGCAAAGTGGCATATTGGTAGATGAAATAGCTTACGTGTTTGTGGATAGTAATATTTTATGTTTAGTTTTAGCTTGAGTAGTAGCCTGTGGAACTTTGTGCAGTTATTTTGTCAGTGAAAGGTAAACATGAAATATTACACAACAACTTGTAGTTTTTTAACTTGCCCTTTTGTGCCTAACAGAACAAACATTCACCACCCGCAGTATTAAGACCACTTCCAAAAGATAAAGTACTGTCATATCAGATAAGAACTGGTATGGTGTATTCATATTGAAAATGTAATTATCATGATGTCGTTGAGTGAAATGTCTTGCCCAAGGACACTGCGTTGCATCAGCTGGCAAAAGCAGGATTTGAACTACCAACTGTCTCGAGTCGTGTTTTCACGCACATAAAAAAAGTTATCTGATTATTGAAATGTTATCAACAGTTACATCTGAGCTATTTCAGATTGTTCCGGGGTTGACAAGAGAAATTAGTCCAAAATGGCAAACTAATGAAAGATAGTGTTACTCTAAAAAAATCCATTGATTAACTGACACAGGTCTCCAGGTATTGATAATCGAAGTTGTTTTGTGCATGTAAACACACACCAAAAATCAGATCTCATTATTGTAGTTACTGTATTTTTTCTGGCCATGTAAATGTACCGACCGTCATCTTTTTATACGTCTTCTGCTTTTTATAAAATCGTACAGAGTGATTGCACTTTTAATTTGTAATTCCTGCGGTGAAGTGGATAGATGGAAAGACATAATGACTTTGGCCTTGGTAATAGCTTTTCTTCGAAGCTTTATACTGCAGTGAACCTTATGAACTAAAGCTTGTGTTTATTTTTAGATAATGGGGGCCAAATAACATTATGGTTTGCCCCTGGCTGCACAGGCTTCATATACAAACAGTGAATGGATTTTGTAATGTTATAGTGGAATGTTAATGAACATTTTTATGTCAATTGGGTCTTTATTTAATCTCCGTAGCGCCAGTCCATACTGCTAATACACTGATACGATCACATTTTGGCTGTGGATGCTAACAACGTCACAAATGTTTGCACTCCAGATGTATGTTATATTTAACCCACTCATTCACACCTCCCCCTCCACTTCAGATCATGTGACCCAAATCCAACCCAACCATACATCACTGTCGTCTCCAGCTTTCTCAAACTCGGGAGTCTACTGTTTCAGTGGTTTCTGATGCTTGACAAAGTACATAAACTGCTCAGTTGATTCCAAAAGTGTTAAATATTTTGTCAACGTTCTATTGAAGCTGTTCTGTTACTTTTTATTTGACTGAAATTTTGGAAGTTTAAGATTTAAAATTATTTCTCCATTATGTAAAGTATAGTAACCCTGGTACTGAATTCACGATGGCAGTGGTAAAACATTTTTACCTCTCAGAGTACTACCAGATCTGAAACAGGTCTAAAACAGGACCGTACACGTTCTAAACCAAATCTAAAATAAAACTACAGTAGTTCTAAACATGGACTAACACAAAGCTGGAGATAAACACTAGAACCTTAGAGGAACCAGAAGCAGCCACCATTGTAAATGTACCCCAGTTTGAGAAACACTCCATTATGTTATACTATACATTTCATGGTAAATCCCAAATTATCTCAATTCCCTACTGATTTGACTGAATAGGGAAGGGTTGTCTGCGCATCGTCTTCTATGGCCTCTTGAATATTTTGCTCTCAAGAACTTTTAAATACGCCTTTTGCTGTTGATACCACGCTTGCCACTTTCTCCCATAATATCACTTATCTCGTTCCGTCTGACTGGTGCAATGTACTTCTTGGATTACAGTATTCGAACAGCGCTCCACGAAAGCCAGTAATGATTATAGGGCATGCAATCTGCTCCTCCATTCTCAACCGTTCTAATTGAAATTCTGAAAAGGCTTCTGCTCCAGCTAATCAGCTTAGAGATGTCGTCCGCGGCAGAGGCATAACAAAGAGGACTTACAGTTGGAGAGTCTATTACTCCTCTGTAATAGGAGCTAACGTCACATGATGGTGGGACAATGGAGAGATGTGGAGGTGAGAGGAGCAAGAAGCAGCCAAGTGTGGAGGAGAGCGATAGACAGTTACGGTATAGCTGCTATTGTTAGGTTCTGTTTTGTCTCCAACTCTTTTCAAAGTAAAGCTGAACACCTGTACTTTTAACAATAGATTTTATATAATAAGACAATGTCCAAGGAGATAGATATTCCTGGTTGAGGTCTGACTGAGGTCCGATCTTACATTTATACAAAATACTATCCAAAACATGAGTGAAGATAGTAGCTTTGGCTAAATCTTTTTAAATTTTGCCAACAAGACATTCTATTGGTTATATAATCCTGGAGTTGTTGTCCTCATTTTTAAACCCACAATTCCTATCATCAGGCCTATAGGGTTGTCAAAACAAACACACACATAAGAGATACCCAGATATTATTTACAACTTGAAAACTAGTATTGAAACTAGATCTAAAACAAATATTTGACAGAGTCAGAGTATTAGAATGTTATAGAGAAATGTAAAAGAAACAACTATTATTTAGTGCTAAAACTGTGCTTTTCAAATCAAAATTGGCGTAGAATATGAAGCCCTTCACTCAGTATCAAAATCTAATTTGAAATGTATCGCAGCAACACTAGCCAATTATTTTGTTTCATTTATTTAAGATTTAGAGATTGATTGATTTTTCATGGAGTCCTGGACAAGAGGCAACAACCACAGACCAGTGTTGGAAAAAATACTCAATTAATTAAGCAAAAGTATTATTAAAGTACCCATTTTAGAATGTACTTAGTAAAAAAATTAAAAAGTATATTGTGCAGATTTTGAGATCTAATAAAGCTTCAAATGTATTGATTTTGATAAAGATTTGTGCTGAATTTTGTTTAACTGAGACAATTGAATTGATAGGTTTTTTTTGTAGATATTTTTATCTGTATATTTTTGTTTGCTCAATAAAATAAACTCCTCGGCCTTTTTAGCAGATCTCAAACAATAATGAAAAATACTTTTACTTTTCAGTCCAGTTAAAAATGTAGTGGAGTAGAAAGTACCTGCTCTCAAATGTAGTAAAATAAAAATAAAAGTATCCGCTTTAAAATATACTTAAGTAAAGTACAGACACCAAAAATGTATACTTACTTATTTAAATACAGTGCTTTACTACTTTTACTTTGTTACGTTCCACCACTGAAACAGACGATATAAAATGTTAGGGACACAATTGGAAACAGTGACAGGTCAGTGATTGCATTTCCAGGTCTTTCAGAAGGGTTTTGAAACCTGACTTTTTAACATGTAAGAGTAGATTCTGATGTCTCAAATTGACAAATGAATAATAATAACAACGATAACGAGGTATGAACAGTTGACAAGAGGGATGTATACAATGACAACAATGCATTTATGACCTGCCCTTGTGCTGCGGAGCAAAGCATGCCTCTCACAGCCTCATATGACCCCATCACTGTATTCGATGACAGGTGACATTTGTGACATGCAGCCTGATAATCACAAATGGCTGATGGGTTTAGGGGCCCAAAGAGGTGTGATGTATTTGAGAATGAGTGCCCTTCCACACCTGAAGACTGGGGATAAAACCTGGACCAATTATTGTAACTCACTGCAGTAAATATAAGACGTGGTGAAATGTGACGACTTACCCCGTACGTATCCTGTTCCAAGTGTAAACTATGTGTTATATTTGGTTCAAGGTAGGTTTGGTCATGGTACCTGCTACTTAGGCCAAGGTATTTTATATGCATTTGACTATGATTTTGCAGAATAAAGTGTTCAAGAAAAGTAGACGACGTTACAAGATCTTGGTTAGTCTATTGTCCATGGTTTAGCTTCATTGGCAAAACTTATATAAACCTATGTATAGACATGAGGAGAACATGCAAAGTCCACACAGCAAAGTCATGATTCAGGATAAAATAACTTAGTATTTTGCTGTAGTTGTTCCAGTAGAAGTGTGTTCAGAGTGGCATTTCACTGTGGCAAGCAGCAGATTTTCATTTTTGTGTTTTTATTATTGAAAAATACTCAGCAAATTTGAACCCAGAGTCTGATTTTTTAAAATAATCATATGTAAGTACAGAGCAGTGGGCGGCGATAGGGAGTAATTGAAGCCTCATATTCTGGATAAAGCAGGATTACTCAACCATTTGCCAATCAAAATACAACTAGATTAAGCCAATGATAAGAGAACAAAGTTACGACATGGTTAAAAGCTCATAAAATATCTCTTAACTAATTTTTGCAACTGTACTATTTTACCTTTGCTGTACATTTACTTGGACACACTTCCATCTGCGTAAAATGCCACAAGGACGTCGAAGCGCTCGTCTTTCTCTCACTTTCTCTCCATCTCTGGCTCGCTGTGACCTCTGATCCCTCTTTTCCACACAGGCAGACACACATACACACATACACACCAAACATGTTCAAAGCTCCTGTTTACGACGCACTCTGGGGTCACGGCTATGTAGTATTTGTGGAATGAAACTGGACACACTAGCACCTTTCACAGACGCCAACTACTGTACGGACCAGACCAGGAATCCAGCAGTGCTTAGCTCAATTACAAGGTTCATATGGAAGAATGCTATTTTAATCCCACTGAGGTTGAAACAAACAGCTCTTGGTGTTAACTTTGGATTCCTCAGTGCTATTGTGGGGATTATCACTGATCACATGTCCATTTCAAATTAACCTGCCCTTGCACTAATTCTCCTTAGAGATAGATGCAGAATGTAATTTGACTGAGAAAGTATTTAAAGGGGCACTGTGTAACTTTTTTTAATAGGGGGTCCAGTGTTTGTGCTTTGCCTGGAATGTTCCACAGTATGACATTAAACATAACCATTTGCATTTATTCAATTACTGTCTTTACAAATCTGACTTTGAACTTGACCTGATGTTCCCTGAGACTCCCTATTTCATATCGGGTGCAATTCAAAATGTTATTGATTGTGTGTAAATGTCTGGACACTATGGGTCCTCTTTACTTGAGGGAGTTACTGCAGCTCTATACTCAGAGCCCTGAGGTCAGCTGACCAGCTCCTGCTGCTGTGCCTAAAGCCAGGCTCAAGACCAGAGGTGGCAGAGGCTTTTCTGTGGCAGCACAGACGATAGAACAGCCTCCCTCTGCCTGTCAGATCCTCTGAGTCTTTAACGCAGTTTAAGACTAGACTGAAAATCCACCTCTTCTCCCTGGCATTTAATTCTAGCTAGACAAGATATCTTAGTGTTTTATTATTATGTCCTATGTATCGTGTTATCTGTGTTTTTTGTTGTTTTTTTTGTTTTTACTTTTTATGTGAAGTACTTTGAGCAGCAGAAGTTGTATTTAAATGCGCTATATAAATATAATGAATTGAATTGATGTTGTTAATGGTAGTATCAATAATGATAGTGAGCAATTTAATCCTGCACAGTGGAACATTCCAGGCAAAGCTTTACATCTCCATGGAGACAAGCAGGTGGCGGACTGTCCACCAGAAAAGTTACACCTAGGGAACATTTAAGTACAGTTTAGCTTGACCAGCATTTAGCTAGACATCTTTTGATTGACACCACTGTCCACTGAACAATTGCAACATCAGGGAATAACAGTTTTTTGACACACTCTTTTACATTTTCCCTATAAAGAGAACATAACTAAAATTCCCAAATATTTGCTTATTCCTACATATCTCATTGATGATCCATAAAGTTACTCCTGATTGACACATTGACACGCTATGCAATAACATATACCATTTACAAAGTTTTTATCATCTCTTTCACTTGGACAAACTTTCTACCTTTTACCAGTTTTACTTCCTTCCCTTTATTGCATGGGGACCAAATTAACACTGTAGGTTTTGGTGCCAAGAATAAAACATTTAGCTATGGCCCCCAGCTACGAGCAGGTCCACTTTCCCTGTGCATGTGTAAGGTAAGCAGATGCCAGCCGTAAGAAAAGGGCAGCTCTAGAGTCCAAGCGCTCATTAGGGCTAACAACGCTATCATTAATCATAGAGCTCTGAGTGGGGCGGACCTGCGCTCTCTTAACTGTGAGAGGGGGGCAGTGGGGGGCAGGTATGGGCTGTATGGACTTAAGCATTTTTAGGCCACGGTGAAATGACAACGAGTGTGAATCTCAAGGTTAGATGCACTGAATTGGGAAAGGCTGTTAGTAGGTTATGCTGGTGCACTTGTGTAGAGTAGTGCTCGTATGTGGTGTCTTCTTTGTGCTAGTGCTGCCCAGATTGGTGTAAATTAATTTCAAGTGCATTCATTTCCAGTTGAATGTTAATTAATTTTCAGTATTAGACTTAAAATGTATTATCTGATCCACAAGGGAAATTACTTGGACACACCAGCTTTTGAGAATAGTTTTTAATAACAGTGTGTGAAAACATGGAAAATGCCATTCTAAATAACTGTTGCAGTAGTACCAATAATAAGATATACACATTTGTTTGCAAGCATAAACATAGATGCAGTAATGTACAGTATATTTTGGGCCTCAATATTTATTGTGTGTATTTTTTCTTTGCAAAAGTGGGAAGATTTGGGGTATTTTTGTTGTAATACGATAAGATTTGAGCTGTGGAGGGGTGAATAAGTTACTTTTATGGCTAAGTATTGGTACATTCTGCTGTTTATTTGTTGCAGCTCATATCTTTTAATGAAACAGCCAATTTAAAAATGGTTTACTGGGGTTATCTTATTATTTAAATCTTAATTAGTGGCATAAAATAGTATCAATATTATCATTTATCGCAATATTTCTCTGTAGCAATATGTCGTGCTTCAAAATTCGTTATCATGACAGTCAAATAGTTGTATTTTAACCCTCAGAAGGTGGCATGTTTTCGCTATAGCTTCAAAAACTCAAAAGGCATTTTTCAATCTGGCAGGCGTCATTGTTGTGAGTTCAAAGCACTTTAAGCCATAAGTGTCATATGGCAAGTTTGAGGACTTAATCACAAACACAAAGTGGTTTTCTTTTGTTTATTTCTTTCAAAAACCTTGCTTTTCTCATAGACCTACATTGGCACTTGACCTCCAGCTGAAATTATGACATACAATTCTAGGATATGTAAAAAGCAACCAATTATATTTAAGTTTTTACATTTATTCTTCTAGTTTCTGATACATCCCTGCTGGAAAACAACAACAGACATGTTTTGGTTGCAGGGGGTCAAGCCCTGAAGTCAGAGCAGTGGTTGAAGTCAAGCAGCTAATTTAGAAAGTGTACAGTGAGTGTAATTGGAGATGATGAGAAACTCTCGGATCAACTTACAAACTTACACAATTCTCATAAACAAGACACTGGACTTTTGCTTCAATCAGACACATTTATTTTAAGATAGCGTTTCTTGTATTTGGATGGAGCAGATGGAGAGAAACTGTGAGCAGATTGAGGAGGTATAGGGTCTTAAGTTAAGTTTGGACTGAGGAGAAGGAGGAGGAGGAGGGGGAGAGGAGCAGCTGTCTTCAGATGTCTGTCTCAGCTTTAAACCAGGGACATCCTTCACTTACCACTGTGGACCGAGGAGAGCTTTAATCTTCAAGAAGTACTGGCTGTCTGCGATATTAAGGAGCTAATTTTAACTTTGCATGTCTGGTAAGATACACTTAGGCATGGCAGAGAGGATGCAGAGTCTAACCTCCATGTAACTGTCTTTTATTCATGGGGAAAACATACGGAAAAAATCACCCCTGTTTTGTTATCAGGTCGTATTAGCTTATTTTTTGTCTGAGCTAGCAGTTTGGCATTTCATTTGTTATTTATTTGTATTAGTAACTTTCTACAGGTGTCTCTCATGACCTTCCTGCTATAAAAATGTTCATATAAAAAATCCTAACCACCTGCTTGCCTCCTTGGAGATGTTATTGCTTTGACGGGAATGTATGGCATTAAAATGATCAATCTGAATGGAGACAAGCAGGTGACCGCACAAGCCCAACTTACAGGTCAAATCTGCGGAGAAGCGAGCTGCACACTGTAAGATATCATGTTTCTATGTATTTTTAAACAATATAAACATATGCATAATTGAGTTCATTGATGGATCATATGATACGATACTGTGAACATGCCAGACCTCCTGACCCTTCACCTCAAAAGTTACACAGAGCTCCTTTAATTTTTTTTACAAACCTTTAGCCGTCACTCAGCCTTTGTATGAGTCAATACCGGTCTTGTTGTATTCCCCTTAGAGCACAACTAACATTTCCCCTGTATAATTTTCATTTACATTGCAAAACCCACCAGTCCCGCTGATTCCCTCGCCGCTCTCTAAACCCCCTTCAGACCAGTTGAAGACCAATCATTGCATATCATTTCACAAGTGTATTACCTTCTATCGACTGACCTTTCACAGCTCCAAAGGTTCTGCTGTGCCACAGGCCTTCGTGCCTTTGAGCCAAGCACCTGATCCATACACACATCTCCTGCAGCTGCTGTCGTAATCACTGGAGTTACACTGAGGAATTGGCCTGAGCACGTATTGATTTCCACTCACTCTCCATTGTAGCTTTTGGCTCTGGGGCAGCAGACTACATCTCTGCGCTGTGTTAACTGTGTAGCACCACTGGGACGCTGCGTAAAAGAGCCACAGGTCTATCCATCTTGTCCTGAACGCTAACTTTGATTTTTGTGTCGTTATTGGCCATTTCCCACCCGCTCCCTCACCTGTTTCTAATGCCCTGTCAACACACAACTTGTTGCTCATCGATTATAGCTGCTTTTTGGATGGTTGAGTGCTTCTACTTGAGTAATATTATTCTTGCATTAACTTTATTTAGGGGTTTAGTACTACCTGACTAGAACCAGAAGTATGAGCACATAAGTCCTGTGCTCAGGTCTCTGCACTGGCTTCCTGTGGTTCAGAGAATAGACTTTAAAGCAGCTCTCCTTGTGCACAAGTCTCTCCATGGCCTAGCACCAAAGTACAGCTCCGATATGTTAGTGCCATATGAACGATTTCACACTCTGAGGACTTCAGGGACCGGCCCCCTGCTGGTGCCCAGAGTCAGGACTAAACATGGGGAATCAGTGTTTCAGTTTTATGCAGCTAAAACCTGGAACAGTCTTCCTGAAGATGTGAGACAGGCGTGACAATGTTTAAATCCAGGCTCAAAACGGTTCTGTTTAGCTGTGCATATGACTGAAGGTTTTTATTCTGCACTCTTCTCTTTTCATGTTAATTTTATGATGATTATTTATGTTTTGATTTGTTTGTTTTGTGATTTTAATGTATTTCTTATTCTGTAGTTTGTATTCATATTTACCAAACTGAAACTTTGAATCATTGCCAAAACACATGACTGACTGTAGACCCAATCTGATCACTGACAATTAGAAATGACTCCATCTTCATCTGCTTGTCTCCATGGAGATAAATAAGCTAATGCCATGCTGTGGAACATTCCAGGTTAAGCACCAACTCCATTAATGTCAAGCAGTTGGCGGACCCTCTACCAGAAAACGTACATAGTGCTCCTTTAACCTTCTCATTTAAACAGGTATTATTTCTTATTATTTTCCATTATAGCACACTCTCTCTCCCCCGCCTCTTGTTCTTAATGCCCTGCCACTGCACGACTGATCTGTTCCACACAGCTTGCCGTCTCATTGATTTTGGGGCTATTTGTTTTGGGGGCGTGATTTTGGCTCTTTTGCATTATAGAAAACATATTACACACTCCACGGCAGCAGAAAAGCAATAAACCTTACTCTATCATTCGTTACTCCCTGGAAATTAAAGGTAAAGTGCCTATAACAGAGGACGCTGAGAGCCTGTCTGTGGATAACTATGTTTGCCAGTTATTGTTTCTGATAATTTTGGACATCATTGTGGCTCATATTGAAGAAGTGACTTTTAATCTTATTATCTATGGCAGGGAAGTAGATGAAATATTCAGTTTTAAACCAATGAATATCAATGAGAATTTCAGAAGAAGGTCTTTTCTGACACACATTCGCTTGCATGTCAGATTCAGAGGGAGGAGAAGTCATTGCTCAGCACAGCACCGATCTTGTTTCATTTTTCTAAGGTGAAGGCCACTCCATATATTTTATTTACACTCATGTGAATTATTCAGATGAGATCTCTCTCGATGAGGCTTGCTAGCGCTAACTGACTAGCATGTGAACGGATAGAGTGACGCTATAATGACCCTCTATGTCCCATATGTATTAATGCACGCCTACAGCTTTTAGCACAGCCACTGATCAGAGGGACTCTCGAAGCACAGTCTCAACGCTGAAACAGTGAACTGCTTTTGCTTTGTGTAGACCACATCCGTCCACTTGGGACAGAGATATAAATACTATACATTTATTTGCGTAGGTTGTTCAATTCTTTATGTCATAGCTTAAAGGTGCAATAATATGTAGCTTTGCCTGGAAATTTACACAGCATTTAACTTATCTATCTCCATGGAGACAAGGAGGTGACTCTGCCGGGCCATGTTACCAGTCAGGTCTGTTGTTAGGGGAGCCTGCATGTTTCTCAAGGTGTTCTTTTTTAGCATAACTGAACAAATGCAAGATATAAGCTTAATGCCGTGCTGTGGAACATTGCAGGCAACGCAATAGCATCTCCATGGAGAAAAGCAAATAGCAGACTACCGCCAAAAAAGTTACATTGCGAAGTTATTTTTGTAGAGCTGAAAACAAGTTGAGTACAACTTTAATGCAACTTTAATGAAGACGTGTTTTAAAATCTTTGTCTGTGTCCCTCAACATCTACAACTATATATTTATATCTCCACTGCCGTCCTTCCGTGTGTTCTCAAAGCCCACATTTTTACAGTGTAGCCTCTCGTAGTCCTTGTTTCATCTGCCTTCCTCACGTTCTGTCCCTCTCTCCTCTCTTGACATTTCCCTCTCATCTCCTCTCCTCCCTCTTAACCCACTCCATCACACCAGCTTTGAACTGACCACAAGACAGACGCTATCAAAAGCACATTTATAAAGCCAGCTCCTTGTATCTTCTTCTGAACAAGACCTGCTTCTCTCAATAGGTGCCAGGGAATTCGACCTGTCAAAGCTGCCGACAAAGCACTCAGACAAATATCCACTGTATGCCTGCTGCTGCTGTGCTGCGGTGCCAGGGAATGTTTGATTCAAAGAACAGGTTGGGGATAATCTTTTTAAAATGTCTTCTTAGATGTATTACACCGTGGCTTCCTCCAGTTCTCCTTGTGGGTTCATGCTGTGAGGAGGCCATATGGGCAGCTCTGTACTGTGAGAGAGCTTCTTCTACTTGGATGCGTACTTGGAGGAGAGAGAAATTGGCCTTTGGTGAAATTTTAGGTTATTACTCACAGAAGTGAAATGTTGAAAACCCTAAAACATATTATGTCAACTGTTTACTTCACGTTGATTCAAAGCGAGTCGTTTAGATTTTAAGATGGTCATTTAAAGTATGTTCTGTTAACATTTTAAAAAATCTATTGAACAAGGTGACATTTCTATTTTTTGTGTGACTAAAATAATTTGTTTTCATTTTTCATTTATCTTTATTTATAGAGGGAGAGCCCAACGAGAGCACTCAGACTCTCTTTTTCATGGGCGCCCTGTTAAAATACAGAACAATACAAAAAAAAAATAATAATAAAAATAAGTCCTTTTAAAACATTAAAATGTGTGCATGTATGATTATAAATGCTTATCACCAGATTATTAAAATGCATTAGTGGCACCAATGTATACAGTTTTGCATGTCCTTGAAATATATTCCATTTCTGGGAAGCAAAATAACCAAAAGCTTTTTTTTCCCATTTCAGTTCTGGTGTGGCCAGTTTTTAAAATTAGACAATCATGAAATCTTGTATTAAAAGTTCCCATATCAAAGTTTAACAAGTAAGTGAGATATTCAGACAGTCTATGAAGTAGTCCCTTATAAATAACTGAAACCGTTATCATAGCAAGCACATATTTTGTTTTGAATACTTTACATAACTCACTAAACATAACTCCCCAGTTTTATTCAGTGACCTCATCTAAAAAAAAATGTATATGAAATAAAACGCAGAAATATTGTATACATTTGAAGGTCAGATGCAATTTCAACATTCACGTTTTTCCACTCTTTGTTCAAATAAGAGATGCGCTCAGCTTCCATCTGCTCCTATAGTACACACTCAAGTATATGTATTTAACTATTTGACTTACTTTAGCGTTACACTGCTGTTACAGTGCTGTTCTAAAGGTGAACAATTTCTTTTAAAAAAAAAATGTAGCTTTGGATAGATTTCTTCAGTAAAAGTATTTTCTCCACCTCTGTAAGTTGGCACCATTTAGGTCTGAACCAGTGAGTTCTGCACGCACTGAGGAGTAAAAGTGGTCTATTTGCATCGGTCTCAAACCAAAAGGTGTATCCAATGTCTGGAGGGCAAAGAGAGGGAAAAGAATAAGAAAAGCAGCAAGAGGCTCCCACTATATATAGCAGCTAATCTGTCAACGCATTTTTGTCATCTCCCTTTCGCTGCTTTTTGCTTTGAGGAACGAGGGATTGATGTTCAGGAGATCAGAGCATGTACGGAGGGGGACTCGGAGGAAAGGAGAGAGAGAAGGGGGGAGAGGAGGAAGAGAGAGAAGTGCTGCTGAAGCTACTGCTGTTTTTAGAGACCCACATAGAACTGGCCACAATCCAACAGCCACACTCCAACTCCAGCTAAGTCAGGCTGCACACGGAGAGCACTACCTACTGACTTAAGTAATGATTCATGAGGATATCAGCTGGTTTGACGCAAAACAAGCACATATGTTTTCTAATAGATACTTTGACTACAAAAATATGGAATAGCAATTTTTCTGCCATGTTTTTTAAATTGCTTGAGTTTTTTTTCCACTTGGCACCATTTCAGTTTAAACCAGCGAGCTGTGAGTGCACTGAGGACTCAAAGTGGTCTATTTGCATTGGTCTCAAATCAAAAGGTGTATCCAATGTCTGGAGGGCAGAGAGAGGGAAAAGAATATTTTTTCTACAATTATATTAGTGGCTTATAATTTAAAAGGATTCTGTTCAAAGTTCACATTTTAAAAGGAAAATTGACAAAAAGACTGAAATAGGCCTTTGAACTAACAAGCTAATACAAGAATCACACGCATGGTTTTAGGAAATTGCGGTACTGCTAATTGCGTCCGTTTAAATTGCAATTTCAATTCAATTACAATTAATCTTGCAGTCCTAACTCATACTTAGTCATGAAGTTATACTAAAACATGCACAATAGATATGATCCTCCAGATAAGGTGGTCCTGACCAAGTTCAAGCTCAAGATTTGGAAACGGGTGTCTTGCTCCTGACAGATCGCCCCAGCTGCATTGAAGGATGGGCAAAATGGACAAATACCCTTGCAGGGACAATGCATTACTAATACCAATAATAAATCTTGAGTGCAGGAGTGCCTCCAATCTTTTATAAGTAATTCATGGTCAGCCAGTCTCTCTATGACCTCTCTATGAGCTGCGTAAATCCACTTAATAAAAATGTGTGCACCAGAAATTAGCAATAAACTGTATTCAAAGCTAGAAAAGCAGATTAAATAGTCTTTTTCATAACACCAGCTACCTCATCCTATGCTTTCTCCTTATTTTTTTTTTTTTAATACTAATAAAAAGTTTGGTCAACTATGCCATCAGCCGATTAATTGCTTTAGCCACCAACGCTTACAGCTCTAACACTTATAAACACTGATTTGAGCAAACATTCCACATTCGCTTTGTACAATGGCTGAAAGAACACTGAAAGTCTGCAGTGTATAGTACAGTGTCCTCTCCCCTTGTCCACTCCTGTTAAGTGTGTGATAGGCTGTGTCAGGCTGCAGATTTATGTGCTCCTGGTGCTGAGCGACAATATTGTAAAGTATGGATTAGTATGGCAGTAAAAGGCCAGGGATAATCTGCCTCTTCTTGCTCTGTTTTCTCTGTGGTTCTGGCCCGCTTTATTTTCTCAATACAGACCGCCGCTCAATGTGGGATTTATGCCCTGTTTAGAAGCTGCCATTGGATTTGTACTGTGTCTTTATTCTTCCCTAAATCACTTTAACAAACGGTCACAGAGGCGTCAAGACAAACAATTAGGCATTAAGGGAAGTGTAAGCTTTAGATTCCAATAGAACACAACAGGGAGGCTCCAAAGCTTTTATTAAGGCATAAAAAAACTCAGATATAAATCCAAAACTGAATAACGATACCTCTAAGAACAACTGTCATGGTAAATGGTCAAATTTTCATACAGCGCTTTTCCACCTTCAAGGCACTCAAAGCGCTTTACATCATCTGTGGGAGCTGGAATCACACGCCACCTGTGGGGCAGTGGATCTGACCGCTCAACCAATGGTGTTTATGTCGAGAGCAGGATTCGAACTGCCAACCTTTGGATCAGTGGACAAACACTCCAACTGAGCTACTGTCGTTACTTATTCTAGAGATGTTCTTATAGACATATAGCTATTGCCGATCAACATCATTAACCAAACTGCCAGAAATCTGACCTACTGTATCTACTTTTTAAAACAAAACTATGTAAATGAGTAATCCAAAAATTAGGTTGGTGGTTCAATTGACTATAGCCTCAGTTCCACAGGCAAGACACTCCACAATCAGAACCAGAATTTATTGCCATTGCTAGGAACTTTATTGAGCGATATGGTCCAACATAAAACAGTGAATAATAATAGTAAATATAAGGTATGACTAAACTAAAATTAAGGCATGCATTAAAAATAAAGTAAATACAAATATACTTTGACTGAATATATACAAACCCTGTCTGTTGCTTAGCAGGTGTATATTAAATTGACCTTTTGTACATATTGCCCACAGTGTAACAAGGCTATAAATAATTGGGAGCATTCTGTACACAGTTTGGTAAATGTTTTATCTGTATTACTTGTCTCTGTGGCGTGTTGACAATAACGAGAAGCTCCACAAATGGCAGAAACACTGGTTTAATTAGACCGTGTTTCAGCAGAAAAACCCACAGTGGCTGGAGGTTAAACTTGTTCAAACAAACAAATGCCTTTACCCCGAGGCTACTGCACTTCACAAGTAAAACCATTATTTTTCTGTAAATTAGCAAATCGTCCCTGCTTCTATGGTACAACATACATACTCTGCTCTGCACAATTTATCCATTCAACTCTGTGACTTCTCTTTGCTTTTATCCCAAGATCACTGGCGTTTTACTGCGCGCTCCCTCTGTCACTATAAAGTATCAGTGCTAACTTTCATCTTCAGAGGAGAGAGAGGGGAGAAGAAAACCAGAGCTTTTTCAGTCATTCCTGGTGTAATTGCATATATTATACAAAAAGCCAAAAGCGGTACACCTGTCACCCCCGCTACCTGTGACTGGTAGGGTTCACCTATAGAATTTGATGATGATTTCAGACGGTGGCCAAGGGCTTATGTAACTTTATGGGAGATTTACACGTTTTTGGAAGAAATACCTAAAATAGAAATCCACAAATCACTATTAGTTAGGGATAGGCTTCACAACTGACAACAATCGCATCTTTCGAGTTGAACAATGGGACAACTTTCTGAGGCTATTGTGACAAAATTATTTCACTTTTGTTCCTTTTTGCTGACAGAGGAGACACTGAACTTTGTGCCAGTTTTGTTTCATGTGAATAGGCCCAGCAATTACAGAGATATTAAGCATAAACCAGGTCAACAACAACACAATCCAATCCAAAATTCCAGACACATCCTAGAATGTTTTGATGCACGCGAACGCAACCTATTCAACACCTTCAGCTTCATTTCTGTTAGCATTTTCTTTCACTTCGGATGAAACACAGAATATGTAGCGGTCGGTCAGGGTCTGGTCTATAGACAAATTGGAGGCATGAAGTTGTTCCTTTTCATGCTGTGCAGAGAGGGAGTGCTATGTTAGCCAAGCCGACATCCCACTTAATTTGATTCATTACTGCGCGCTGACGCTATTGTTGCCACATGCAGAGAAGTGGGCCAGACAGTACAGGGAAAGCTCTGATGGACGATTGGGACGACTCTACGAGCTGGTAAAATATGGAGCAACCGGAGCAGCTTTCGGAGAACAGTTTTCTGTGGTGAAAATTAGTAGAGTGACATTTTTGTGCAGCAATTTCACGAACAAATTGTGAAAGTGGATTGTAGGTTTAGAGCAGAAAAGGGGGTCATGCTGGGAGGTTCATTACAGTTGTATAAAGATGATTATGATTTCAGGTACAAAAGCTAAAAAAAGCATCGTCTTCAAATACTCTGAACTGTGTTAGTGATGTTACCATGTTCCATACATGATCATTAAAATGAAGGTGTAT